>JARUPZ010000011.1:8521193-8681193 GCA_031213475.1 Nereocystis luetkeana | reverse complement strand
ACTGCGGCGCTGTAGTTTTTGTCATCTATCGAGATAGAATGCCGGCGGGCATTGGAATTTTGAATCAGGCCAAGCGAGGATCTAGAGTTCACTCACGCAATTCGAGAGGAGATTTGGAAACCCATGGTCAGTGGTACTATTAATAATGACTGTACAATACTTTTTCTTTTGAAATCGAAAACATGTTGCCGCGCCTTTATGTACGAACTAGCACTCGTACATACATGCGACACTCTTCCCAAGCTCTTCTTGTTGTTGGAACAATCTCTTCCCCACATTAACATGGTCGACAGGAACGCCACTTCTACTTGGTACAGGATGAGGATAGCTGGCTGAGAAACTGGCAGACGCGCAGCAGTCTGTCTGCGGTCTTTTAGGAAACTGGAAGCTGTGTGGGGTACTACTGCTGTCAGTACACGGATACGATATACATCCTGTTGCTGTTCGTCATATGTACGAACCTGGATCATTTTTTTTGTGGCTGTTGCTCGTTGCAGTTTGAAAGAAACAAAGAAACTGACTTTTTTGGAGCATGATGATGACGGCGGAACAATCTGCAATCTGCGGTACGAGAAGTCGAATTTATATCCGTATCCTTCCGTTGACCCTGGCGGGATCCAGTATCTTTCTCAAAGAGCACCTGGTACGTATGTAGAACGTAGGATACGCGCAGCTGACGTACACCTCACGCATCTCGCAGCTTGCAGACGTCAAAGGTGGGGCGTCGACCTGCAGTTGGCTTCAAAACTCACGAACACATACTCGTATCATACGTACGTGCAAGCAGTACTACCGTAATGTATTTGTTCGATTACGTACCGGGTACGAAGCTGTTTGATTTTTTTCGCCCCGCCCCCAAAAGTTGAAGCCGAAGCAAATATTGTAGTTTTACGTGTATGTGACGAAATAAATGTCTACGAGTAAATATCGCCAATATATCTGGAATGGACTTGACGAGTGGATGCTATAATGAGGCATTATATTAGTTTGGTGGGCTACTGATATTGCCTCGTACCCCAAAGTCTGCCTTATAACTTGTAATATCCCCCCTATTATATACCAGGTATGGGTTAGGTTGGCGTCGGTTGGCAACGACACTGTAAAACATGCCGCTCACTACTTGAGCTAGCCAACCAGGGTAACGCGTTTTTTGTTTTTGTTTTTGGCGATCGGTCACAGCTGGTTACCGAGTCAGATCGTTTGTGCGAGGTGAACAACCTTTACTCCGCACTACAAGTGGGAATGATCGTATCACGTACCAGGTACCAGGTAGTGTTTATGGTAAGGCACCCAAGAGGCAATTACATAGTACTCCCGTTGCTGTCTCTGGAAATGCCTAAAAAACCGGAAATTAATTAAACTCGTTGAAGCTGTCATCCATATTAATATGCAAGTCCGCCTCACAAGCGATTCTTGGTAGGATGCAGCTCACTCTTCATGCGACTCTCCAGACACCTCACGGCGCTTCGCGCTTGGTGCAAGCAACGTCTGCCTGCGGCATTGTGGGGATGCGAGGGTCTATGATCATGCGACTACGGCCATGTATGAGATCGAGTACATTTCTCCTATCGAGTACACCCCCCCCCTGGAACGATACGGGTCGACGTGTCACCAACATGCGGTTCCAACCGGGGAGGAGCAGACTGGCTTATACGATGAGTTTGGTCTTGGTGTGAACGCGCAGCATGATCGCACTCAGTACGACAATGCTGCGCCGGCATCGTACCACACAACTCCTATACAGCACTATGCAGTCAGTACTATTCCTTGCATTGTGCAGCTTTGACACCAAATCTGTCACCCCTCAACCAAAAACAGCAGCCGCCGATCGATGCTGTCATCGCCATTTGTCCTTTTAATACATCTAAATACCTACCGTACGTACCGTTACTTACCCCTTCCTTGTGAAGTCCCAAGTCGAGTCTTTTTAGGACCCCAGTCTCGTTTTGGGGACAAACTACTTGAAATTTGAGTGGTTTCCCCCAAAACGGGACTGCAGTCCTAAAAGGCTTGACCCGTTTAGGACCGCAGTCCCGTTTTGGGGACTAATCACTTAGAGTTTGACTGGTTTATCTCCAAAACGGGACTTCGGTTCTAGAAGGGTTATAGCCCGTTTGCCTCCATTTTGGGACCTACGTATCGCGATATAGCGACGAAAACTGCAACACTATTGTACATACAGTTTTATATCAAGATATATATTATCAGGTCGGGACACAGAATACCTCTTCACAAGGTTGCCTATTGACCAGGTACTCGTCGGTACTCACATGTGTTGATTGCTTTGAGATAAAAGTAGTAAGGGCCGTTTCTAACGAACCGAAAAAAAAACACGATTCATGACTTTTTGGCATGCCAAATGGTCACGATCCGTGACATTTCAGTTCAGAACTCTAACGAAAAAAGCCGAAAAACCGTCACGTTTCGTGATATTTTCAAATTGTAAAAATTCCGATATTTCAAACCCAACCGTTTGTTGTGCGGGTGGAGCGAACTCTCGCGAGTGGGGCGCGGCCAGGCCGAGCCGGGCCGACCACGCCTGGCCCGGCCCGTGGTATATTCGAATCACGAGCCGAAGCCTGACCCAGCCTGCGAGATTCCTATTTCACCGATCGTCGGCCAAGCCCGATTCGCGACATTCCATCTCGTAGGGCGTCTCTGCCCAGCCTGGCTTGTGACATCCTGAGGTCATTTTCGCGTTTATCTTCGAGCTGTGGCTCCTCCTCCTTGAAATTTCGAGGCCACAACCTGCTCGTTCGCCCGCGCCCAGCGGTGTCTTTGGGTAGCCGCCCGTTGCCCACAAGCGGCGTACGAAGCAGAGTCTGCCATGCCCCTATACCGACCTGCGGAAGCCGTTCGTGCGCGTGGGTTGCGTAGTGCCTTGATCAGGCGTGATTGAAGACACGACAAATGTCACGAATCGTGATTTTGTTTTTTTTAGGGAAAAAAAAGCTAAAAAAAATGGCGTCATGAATCGTGATATTTTTCAAAAAAATCACGATTCACGACAAAAATCTCACGAATCGTGAGTTTTTTTGTTCGTTAGGAGTGGCCCTAAGATCGGCTATATCCCTTTACAGCACGACGGAACACTGCTTGTGGAAGCTGGTTGCAGTCGCGCTGATTTTCCCAAGCCGCCACAAACCGTCGTCGCCCTTGTACGAGCCCCGTTGGGAAACACGGTGCTGCTGTATCGGCGAAGCCAATCGGCATGCGGTACTCAAGAATAGCCGGGAGCCAGGAAGCGCTCGCCGTTTCTCCGAGAAAGCTCCTGTTATGCCGCGCCAAGTCGCATCTGGCGGCACAGGGGGTTGGTTTGGCGGTATTTGTTTGGGGTGCATGTTCCAGTAGCGTAAACTTTCGTGTCGAGGGCGCTGAAGGTCCGTTTCTCTTTCCCAGGACGGTCCAGAGATTCCCGTTTAGTGCGTCTCGTACATCACCGCGAGGAACTCACCTCGACCCCGAACCGATGGGTGTCCGGTATTCTTCTCCACTTCGAGACCTTGGAGAGGAGTCGAAATGTCGTCTTGGGTGACGTGGTACAGGGGGGATTTCTTGGAGAAGTTGTTGAGCACATACCGCGTCAACCCCGCTGCAAAACACTTTGGCATGTCGCTATGGATGTGGGGGTTGGCATAGGGCTTGCAGCGTAGTACCGACACGCGCCGGCGAGCATTGTCGCCGAACATGTCGGAAAGCATATCCGGATACAGGAGCTTAGCGCCCAGAGGGAATCCGTCCGGGGTGTCCGCGGAGGAGCAGGGGCCAACTACGAGGATTTTGTAGGGACCCGTCCAGTTGAACGAGAGTTTGGCCTTGAGAATCCTTGGCGTTAGTGTCAATCTTCTCGCCCTGATGGATGGATGGTGGCAGCCGTATTGTAAACCCACGACCAGCCGCTAACGCACTTCACTCAACGCAGTATCGTAACAAGCAGTAGTATAATAGTAGTAGTAGTAGTAGTAGTAGTAGTAGTAGTAGTAGTAGTAGTACGGGGCGCGCAACAGTGCGACTACTAATCGAAGCTCCCCTAACATTGTAGTTTCGGGAATACCCCCAACGTACCACAGCAGCGCGACTTGTTTCCTGCGGCCGACCGATGCTGCCGTATTAGAATCAGTTGATGTCGACATGTGTTCACGCCTCTGACAGATCATACAGATCATGATCTATCTACAGTATATTATTTAGTTCCTCACCTACCGTTGTGAGAGGTTGAGCAGGATCTATCTATCTGTACGGTACAGATCCAACCCAGGAAACATGTTCTACACTTCTACTGTAGTACTGTAGGTCATGCACTTTTTACGGTCCGACCGCCACATGAGCTCGAAAGTAGGTCATAGAAGAACGGGAATACATCTGCCTTGAAATATCTACCGCAGGACATCACGTGGGAATCGATGACGTGTCCGTGTTGTGCACTGTTTTCGCTCAGACACTGGCATTCGACGGCCTTGGAGAGAAGGAAGCAACGGTCACGCCGATATGTTTGACAGCAGCAGTGATTGGCCGATAATTTCTCTGAATTCGCTGACCAATGCACCCCTCGTTCTGTGTGGGACACAGGAGACGAAAGAAGGACACGCTCAGGCAGGCGGGTGAGGTGGGTGGGCGGGCGGCTGGCGGCTGCTTGCTACTATGACCCGACTAGGCTTCCTGCGCTTGTCGCTACAATGCATCACACTGATTATGCTGATGATCCCTTTCCGATGCCGAGGTAAGCGCCTAAAAAAACAGCAGCAGGGAAATTACAGTATAGTTTTAGACACTATGGAGGGGAGTAACTACTTCCACTGCTACTTCTACAGGACTACTGGCACAAAGACAACAACTCAGGGAAAAAAAATTAATCAATGAATCAATGAATCAATCAACCAATCACCCAACGAATCATTCAACAAACCAACCAATCAACCAACCAACCAACCAATCAATCGGCCAATGCCATGAGACATACCTGGTACGACATTCATAGATACACGCACAATCCACACAATGGATAGAATACCTGCTGCTGCCCCCACTTAAATGCTCTAGATTTTTTATGGCATGTAATCCGGACCTGTATGGGCTAGCTCCTGTTGCCAGCGTGGAAACCGTATTGTAGAATCCGCAGGATCTACAGCAGTGGCGCAAGTTTCCTAAGTTGGATCTGTACTTCACATATCCTAGGTAATATCTTTATAACGGCAGGTTTAGGATCTAGATTATCTAGATCGTGATTGGCTGTCCCGCGGGTGCGCAATCTCTTCCGGGACTCGCAGGAGACTTGGAAGTGGATCGCGAGGCCCTTCTGGCGCTCTACGACTCCACGGGCGGCCCTAACTGGCCGGATAACGCGGGGTGGGCCACGGCTGACACCAATCTCTCCAACTGGTACGGCCTCGTGATCAACGATACGTTCGTCCAGGAGCTGGACCTGTCCTCCAACAGCCTCAAAGGTATGTGTGACTGGCTGTTTTGGTCTGCTCGACAGGAGGATGATAGCGATCCGCCCCCTGATTTACCGCCTTGCAGTAGGTTTTGGCAGCGGTTCTTGAGGGATGTTTCCACATCCGCGCTCCCAGTTGTGGTATTAGACTACACATCCATCCCTGGTTTTGACAAATGGTGGTTGACAGTCTTGTACGATATGGCCGTCCTGATTCGCGTCGTCAATTGGTGGTGGCTCCGTACAATGTTGTTTTCCCCTTTTAACCTTCTATAGCACTACCATGCTAGTTTTAGTAGTAGTAGTAGTAGTAGTAGTAGCATTGGTAGTAGTGTTAGTGGTATTAATATTATAGTAGTAGTTGCGGTTGTGGATGTGGCATTGCCTATTGGGGAACGGAGGGGGGGGGCGTAGCGGCGGCGCAAGCAAAGTCTCGAGGCGTTATCGTGGTCGTGGACCGGGGTTGGCTTCGGAAAAAGGGTAAAATAATCGAAGGCCCAGTGTTGCAGGGGCCACGTACTTTTCGTTACTTCCTTCTTTCCTTCACAGTAAACTAATTTGGGACCCAGGTACTCTCCGATACTTGAAAAGTGAAAATTGGGCTCTCGCGACTGGCCTGACCTCACCCGACCCGACCCAGCATAACCCGTCTACATATTGTGGGCGTGCAGCAAGTAGCACGAGCAAAGCAAGTACGGTGAATATCATACTGCGCGCTTGTCGCACAATTCCTTGCGGTATATATGCTACACGTACGGTGCTAGTATCAGTCACTCCACTATACAGGAAAATGTAACTCGTGACCTCCAGTCGGGTGGTTGCCCGATGCTGTAACTGCAATCGTCACTTCACTTCCCCCCTCTCTCGAGTCCCAAAGGGGGGGTGGGTTTTCGTACGTACGCCCACGATGCACTCATTCGGGCACAACATCTTGTATAAAGGTGTTGCATACGGTGCTGCTGAGCAAACGGGGGTGAAACATCAATCGACTACCCAGCGCTGAGCAAAGCATTCTTAACGCTCTCTCCCCCCCCCCCCTCCTCGAAACGTCGTCTTCTTTGGGGCGCGTTGTAGCAGTCTGTCTGGGATGTCTCATTTCCCTCCCTGCGTGACACGCTGCTCACTGACTAATGCTGTTGTCCGCGCCAAGCGCTCTATATGCTCACATGCATGTGCACGGCCTGCTTGTGTACATGCTCCGCTGTGCTGCAGGACCACTACCAGCCGAGATCGGAAACTTGAGCGGGCTTGAGGTCTTGCAACTTAGCACCAACTTCCTTTCCGGTGAGAATCGAGGCGCAGAACTGCAGCACAGGAACATACATACATACATACATACATGCATACATACCTGACAGGGTATCAACACAATGTGTGGTATGAAAAAAAAGTGGTTTAATTTTTTGGTTTCCATTACTTTCCCTATATGAGCATATATGTATATTTGTGTTTTTTTCGTCTGTTTTCGACAATGCCTACAGCAGTCGTGCGCGCACTTCTAGCCAAAACGCTATTGGGTTTTTCAGGGGAAGCTCGTCCGGACGCATTGGTTGAGGGCTGGACTTTTTCCGGGACCTGTAGCAAGCGTAGCAGTCTCTCAAAGTTTTCCCCCCCGCGGGAGTGGAAAAGAGCATATCCCGGGTTCCTACGAAAGGTTTTCGCCTTGATCATGCATGTTCGCTCGAACACGGCATGAGGCCCACATCGAAAATCCAAGGCCCAGTACCCCGAGGCAAATTTTGACTCGACCGACCGACCCAGACAAGCTCGACATCACCGACCATGGCCTACGCACGAGTAAATTAAAAGCCCACCTGGGACAGTTCACGCCAAGGGGGTGTGTTGTTCGAGGGTGTTCCTCGTGCGTAGGCCATGGTCGATGGTTGTGTCGAGCTTGTCTGGGTCGGTGGGTCGTGTCAAACTTGTCTCGGGGTTGTGGACCTCAGATTTTCGATGTGAGTCTCATGCGGGTTCGAGAAAAGATGCATGATCGAGGCGAGAGTCTGTTGGCCCTGTGCCCTGAACGCTCCTCAGCGTTTCTCGGGGTCGTTATTAACTTGATTTTTTATGTTTCGCGTTTCGCAGAAAATCCACGGAAACGCGAAAAAAATGCGGTGGGTCCTGTTATCGCCTGGTATCATGTTTCATGAGGTTGAAACGCTCGTCCATCTGATCGAATCTTCGAAACCAGCGGCGCGCGAGCAGGCCGTCCGCTGGATCGTGCCGCTAAAGGTGTCCCGACTCTTAGAGAGGCGACCGTGCCTCGCTGTACCTCGCGAGCTAAACTTCAGGCGCGATGAAGCCCTCCACGACATAAAAATGGCTGGCGATTTCGGGTTGATGTCGGTGAGTCGGCTCTGGCGACTGGACGAATAGGGCTCTCGTTGTGCACGGCGCCTTCTGCGACCAGCCACGGCCTGGGAATGACCCCGGGGATTACCCTGATCTACCCTGTACAGTGCCGAGTGGTGGCATGGTGCACACGGTTCACACGGTGCGCCTGCTCGTTGTTCTGCGACGATGCGGGGCTTTTCCGCGATACGGGAATTTATTTTTTACCAGGTAGGTATTTTGCCGGGGCTAAAAAGAATCCGCAAAACGCGAAAAAAAACCCGGAAACCCGGGAATTTCCTCCGAACCGCGAAAAAAAACGTCCGGTTAATAACGCCCCTTGGACGTATTTTTTGCGTTGTTCATGCTAGCGCGAGATCGGTTCGACTTGCGAGACGACACTGCCTCATCGTGATTCCCGGTCTCGCCTGTATCGGGGGTGGCCTCTACCACGCTAGCGCAGTGCCCAGACGGGGCGCGAGAAACATCTTATATACGCCAGCTGTGAGTTGGACCAGTTGAGTGGTCGATACTCAATTTTGCAAGCTACCCCTACGTGATTCTTCACGGTGTCTCGTGGCCAAAGATTTTGGTTGACGGCCTACGTTTGCCCCGTCAGGCCTGCCTTTGGCCCGTCAAACCCTCTTTTAAAAAATATTACCAGTTAGTTTTTTTAATTGTGGTGTCCTTGACAGCCGTCCGTCAAGGGGTCAATGTGCCGTCAATCGGCATCTGTGCTCGCTCGTGGCGGTTACAGCAGTATTCTATTTTCGATGCCACCACTCAGATTGAACTTCTTCTCCTTTGGCCGAAACGGGAGAAGCCGCAGCCCAGCGGCTTTTGACAGCTCATGGCGGCAAGGTGTGGGAAAAATAGGCTGGGGTGGCCGGTCTCGTGCCCCGCCGCCGCCCGGACGTTAGGGGTTGGGCATTGCAGAAACGAGTGTCGAAGTTATCGATTCGGGCTATTTTACGTCTGAAAGCGAATTCATCGCTTCTGGCTACTTTACGTCTGAAACTGTGCACGCCGGGCGACCAGGCTCCGTGAGGCCGAGAAGACGGGGTCTTTGGTTTCGACCGAATCGGATGAGCCTACGCCGCGTGAGGCACAAACGGTGTCTACGATTTTGATTTTTGTATACGCAGCAGGCACTTTATCACATGGAGCGTGGAGTTTCGGTTGTGTTGTGAAGCCACTTTTTTTTCTCATGTGTGGACCGGTCCTAACGAGGGGAAAAAAAAAACGAAATAAAAGGACGAAATAAAACAACAAAGAGCAGAACTAAAGAGTGCGTGAGTTTTATTGGTAATGTATAAATATAGACCCCGATACCTCCGTTTTCAAATTTCGCGTTTTTTTCGAATCCCAGAGCACTTGAGGTTTACGAAATGGGTGTCAAATAAACGAAATTTGGGTTACCCAGGGGCAAAGAGGAACATAGAAAGAGCTCAGAGCGTTGGGATGAAGTTCCGATAAAAAATCTTCTACAACCGGTTGACGCACGATGGCCGAGGTCGTCGTGCCACACCGTGCTCCCCTGCCTCGACCGCTGTACCGAGGGCGGCCTCGGGCGTGCTTGATGTGCTGCTGCTACTACTACTGCCGTTGCTCTGCTGCTGATCTGCTGCTGCTGCTCTGCTGCTTGCTGTGGCTACGTTCAATTGCTGTGTCGTTCTGTTGGTTGCTGCTGCCGCCGCTCACGAAGTCCCCCTCACGCAGTAGGTCGGCCTGAGATATATTATTATGCCTTTTCTCCTCGTACACCACCGAGCTCCCCTACCCGGACTGTTGTGCCAGGGGCAGCCTCGGGCGTGCATGATGTGCTACTACTGCTGCTGCTGCTCCTGCTGCCACTGTTCTGCCGCTGCCCTGGTGGTGCTGCTGCTATGTATGTGCTGCTGCTGTGCTGTTCTGCTGTTGTTACTGCTGCCGCTGCTATGGCTGCGATATTTTTTGCTGCTGACCCCCGTGATCATGGTTATTATGCACGTCAACCCCTCTCGGTGATGTGTCTCGGCAACTTCAAGCTGAAAGACGGATCCATCAGCTTCGGACGCTGTACGAGTACCGTCTCGCAATTGACATTCATTTGGCGTCTCGGCGGAGGTCTCGTGCCAGCGTACTGCAGTTTTCGGATGATACGTACCTGTACGCTATGCTGCTGCTGAGCTTGCTGCACCAACGTAATCGCCAGCGCTTTTTGATTAACTCGATCGACTGCTGCTCAACTAACTGTTTTGTATCTGTCTGTGTACGAAGTACCTGGTATGCAGTACGGGTGCCGAGCGTATCGTACGTGGTACTTTGTAGTGCTGCTTGCTGCTGTACGAACGAGTACGTAATGCGCTGTTGTGCCAGATGGCGGACGGCAATTTTGTTTTTCTAGTGTTTGCAGCGATTTCTTTCTCTTCACTCAAAATTGTTTTTTTCCAGCCTCGAGTTGCATACCGAGCGGCGTCAGCCATTACGGGAATGCGTGGAGCCGCAGGCGGGCGTCAGGCCGCCGCGGCGAAGCCCCCCTTGTACAGTACCATGATATACCAGGTATACTGTACCTACTCTGGTATTTGTTTCCCTTGAATTTTCTAATTCTTCAATCCGGTGATTTTACGAGTTGGCTGACCATAATATCGCCGACTAATAATTGGTTCGCTCACTACGTACCAGGTAGGTAGTTACAGTTTACTCAGTCGCGCGGTATATACATTCGACGGAGCTTCTTTATTTCGCCTTTATTAGGGTGTACTCTGTTGTTTTCTATGGCCACAGAGGTCATGTTACAGCACCGTGGACACACACGACAGCATGTCTGCCCCACCCCGCGTCGAGGTGGTCTCAGGTTTGGTACCACGGGAAAATAAATTCTTGCCGAGCAGGCGTTCCCGCGAGGATGGTCGAGAAACTACTCTTGGCGTTCCCCGCCGTGGCGAAGCAAACGAAACCTGGAGGCCCTCTGCGGGTCCAAGTGGCGCCCGTGGTACCTATGCCCCAAATACGACTGAAACACTTCAGATTATGGAGGCCACACGCTCAATGTTCAGGCGCATTTTTTTTCTAGTTGTTGGGTTTTCATGGACAAAACACGGCTTGTGGCGCTCGTTTTTTACTTGGTTTTAGTGTGTACCTGACTTTGGCCCAAATGGATCAGATCTACCTTATTTTGGCCACAGCCTATTTTTATATATACACATTTCTTTCCGCCCAACTAACGTGATAATTAATTAGCCGTCAAGCCCAGCCAAGGCATGCCTTTCTCATACGTATATATGGTGTGTCAGGGCCATATTAACAGTGATCAGAACTTCACGAGGAACCCGGAAAGAACACATTCCCCTCTCACGTTTTCCTACCATATATATTTGATTCTGATTTCTATTACGGGGGAAGATAGTAAATAGGACCAAATCGTGATGGTAAAAATAGCGACATATGTAGTTTTTTGTGTGCTCCGTAGGTTCGATTTAATATGGTCCCCCGTAGTAGAGCTGTGAGTTGGATAGCTACTGATAGAAGTGGCCGGCTTGGTATCGGCTGGCGCTTGAATTTTATTATACTGTAGATACTGCTGTAGCTGCGGTGGCGCCAGTTTTAGTGCGACTACTTGAGGGTCTCCTTGTATATGGAAGATTTAGTTGCTACACACGGAATGTGCGTTTTTTTTTTTTTTTCGTGAGACCCCTCGATCAGAGAGGGGGAGAGAGCTCAGAGGTCTCTGCTGCAGCACCAAAACCCATCGCCCATCGACGGTGCCGGTGCCGATGCCGATGGCAGCGCCGGTGGCAGCACCTGATTGGCGTTTTTTTCACCCTATATTTTGTCAAGTAAAACGAAGTTAAATAGCGCGAGCCGACTAGTCGACTTCAGTCAGTCAGCCGGTCGGCTCCGCCAGCCAACTAGTGACTCGTCGGGAAGTCCGGCCAACCCACAGCCCTGTATTGTTGGGACTGTTCATGAGTTATCAACGTTGAAGCTCATGCTGCACTGCTTGTATACTCACTGTTTTAGGAGGGCAAACATGACAACGAAGAAATCGTGCTTAGCGGCGAGCGTGCACTAATGATGATACCGGTATGCACTCCGATTTTCCGCCCCCGCCCCCGCCCCCGCCTGCCCTGCCCCTCCCCCTAATGTTGCGTAACTCCCACGCGGTCGCTTTTTTTTTCGGTGTCCCCAGGTTCCATCCCTCCGGAGCTTGGGCAGGTAACGACGCTAAGGGAGATTTACTTTCACACCAACTCTCTTTCCGGTGAGAGCTGCTCTTGTTCGTTTGTCACTGTTGCCGTCGGCGTCAGGGCTATGACGCAAAGTCAAGCGACACACCACTCTGTCCCTAGATAGGCATCAGGAACCTTGTTATGAAACGTTGGTACACAAACGTTCCCGAATATACTTAGGGGCATAGTGGTATCGAAGTACATAGATGAGACAGACACACCACCGATCCCCACATCATGATCTAGATATTTCGTGGGCAGATATACTTGTGATCATCTGTATCGATCTACCGTCTGCACTGGATCTCATCGTGTTGGCCTAAGGGTAGGAGTCGTGTAGCCGTTTTGATTTACCTGGTCTCACGCATGCCCCCCCCCCCCCCCCCCCCGGGTTGGATCTGAATGTGCAGTTTTCCTGCCGCACAAGATATCATAACGGCAGGCTAGGAGATCTAAAAATGGTCTGCAGTAGAGCATCTGCTGATCATCTGCAGATGGTCTCTTGACGATCTGCGGATAATCTGTCCGATGTGTGACGTGAAGGTGTATTTCAACCATTTTATCGAAGCTGGGACCAAACGTCTACATAGACGGACGCCCTCCTGTTAGTATGGTACCAGGTACGATAAAATGGTGGAAATATAGTGGACCGGCTACGTACATACCAAGGCATAATATGAGAGATCGATATTTTTAGCTGGGCACTACCGGGCGGGGGACAAACATGTTCCAACTCTGGAGGGGAGAGTATGGCCCCCCGCTTTTCTTTTGTTTCATTTTCATTTTCCGGCGGGTAGGTAAAAAAAGATGTTTCCATCCTCTGGCGGAAATGGTGAAAAATAGGGCTTGACCCTTTTAGGACCACTGCCCCGTTTTGGGAACAAAGCACTCAAATTCTAAGAAGCTTGCCGCTAAAACGGGACTGCGGTCCGGAGAGGGTTACTTCCACTTTGAAACTCGTACGTATCGTGGGTCATTTGTTTTATACCCGTCGCCCCCGTTGCGATAGCAGAACCGGCGACTGCTACCGCGTGGGGATGTTGACCCGACCTGACCCCCGAGAGGGGCCAGCTAGTGCGGTGGGAATGGCCACTCGGGGGGGGGGGGGGGGGGGGGGGTCATCTCCTCTGGATAGTAGTGTTTGCTATTCACGTTAGACTGTCTCCAGACGGTGGTTCTATCTCCTGCCAGAGTGGTGAAAAATGTGCCACAATAATACAAGTTACCATTTTTTTTTTGGGGGGGGGGAAACATTATACCAGGTTCCATTCCGCCGGAACTCGCGAAGCTGACGTCGCTGACGGGGCTGTGGCTATTCGGCAACGACCTGGGAGGTGAGCGAAGGGGAGCTGGAAAAAAAAGAGACGAAGGCGCTACATAAGAGACCCGTTTTTTTGCTCGCGTCAAAGCCTGTCTCAAGTCTTACAATGTTGGGTTTAGTGTAGGGGCGTTTTTTTTGCGAGTGAAGTCCTATTTTGGCCTTAATATGTTGGTGTTAGTGTAGGGGGCGGCCCTTCAAGGGGCCAGCCGGTCTTATTTTATGCGTCAAGGCCTCTTTTGGCCTCGAGGTCAGCCGAAGGGCCAAACCGCGGTCTCCTGTTTTTTTGCCTCGTTGTACGAGTTTTAGTCAGTGTTCGGCATCGAGAACATTTTAGACGGGACACGATATCTCGATATCAGCCCCCAAGAATCGGGACATGGAACCGATAACTCGATGTATCGTATGGTATGGATATGATATCACGGTATATCACGCGACGTACGGTAAGTCGCTCGGTACACAAAATGTATATTCTGATCGCGGTACATCGCTTTATATGCTATACGAGATCGTATCAAGATACATATCCCGAAGTAATGATCGATATTGATATCGGTATACTAAAATACGATATCATATCAAGATATCTCGAACATAGTATCGATACTGATATCGATATATTAAAATACGATATGGCATCAAGATATCCCGGACATAGTATCGGTATTGACATCGATACATCTCCAAAATATCGCATAATATATCAAGAAAACTCTAGGTATACGATGCCGAACACTAGCTCCAGTGTAGCGAGGCGGTCAGGCAAGAGCGGCCAATCAAGCCGCGGTCCCCTCGTAAATTTTTGGCCAGGGCCCTGACACGAGCGCTTACGAGTGCCTGGAGAGCGTGCGCTGGATAAAAAATAGCACCCTCTCATATTTGATTGGTCAAAGCGCCGGTTACATGTACAGTAGTAGGAGTCAGTATAGTTATGTGTTCGTATGGGAATCGATGCTATTGGTTTATTCCTTCGACCAAGTATCGAGGTCTGATCTGGTGTAGAACTTCTCACGGGTTAGTCTGAAGTTATTAGAGGCTGGATTCGCTCCTGTGAAGAAGATGTGATTGGAACATCGCTACGCATAGTCAGATGGAAGTGGGATGGAACGGGATTGACATAAGAAAGGCTTTGAAGTAAAAAACCGCCAGCCCCACTTTTTCGTAGGACGCTACTTACTTTATACGGACAAAATTTAGATTAAGAAAATCGTGCTCAGCGAACGAGCGACGCACTAAGCACTTGCCCGAGGTTAAGGTTGCTCATGGATCGTGTCACACCAAGGATTCAAGCTACTGTAGATTATACGTTTCTTGCTGTCTGTCGTGTTTGAGTTCGGGCCTTATCTAAACACATCCCTTAGGCAATCGACCAATGAATTACCCCCCCCCCCGCCTGTTTGAGTTCGGGTCTTATCTAAACACCTCCCTTAGGCAATCGACCAATGAATGACCTCCCCCCCCCCGCGCCTGTACTACGTTTGTAGCGCACCTTCGTATGTATGCGCGTAAAAAACATACCAGGTACGTGAATTTCTTCTCTGAGCACGAGAATCGGCTATTAATAGTTTTGGTGCGTTTCGCGCCTTAGAGATGAACGTGCGGTGTGATCCACGACGAAGCGACAAGCGTCATCGCCGGTGGGACACAATTCAACTCGGCCAATCAAACGCTGCCCCCCCCCCCCCCCCCCGCCTCATCTGTCCCGCCGTCAACGCCAATGTAAGGATTAAGCAATAACTAAGCCTTTCAACGGCGCCTCTTTGTAAAGGAAAACCTCCGTTTTTCCTCTTGAGCACGAGGATAGACTGCTGGGTGCATACATATACTTCGGACTATAGAAGTATACTTAGTATGGTGCGCCTCACGAGTCACGTGCGGCGTGACCCCGCAACAGCGTGATGATCATGACCTTAATCTCTAAATGATGCTGCCCCCCGTCTGAAATGTGTCGCCTCTTTGTTGTGGCAAAACCCTCGTTTTCCTTCTCTGAGCACGAGGATAGACTGATATAGTACGGATTGTGTGCCTCGACAACGTGGTTAACGTCATCATCATATTCGCTGGTGTGGTACCGTTCACTTCAGTCAATTGCTGTCCCCCCCGTGTACTGCTACGACAGAGCCTCGGTGCCTATTTTTGTGCCGCAAAAAACTCTTTCGTTTTTCTTCTCCGGGCACAAGGAGAATATACTACAGTGTATCTGGTGTATAACATGGTGCGCTTGAAACGTTAGTTGCTAAACGTATGCCAATCCGGTCGGAAATGTAAGGGCCGTTTGGTATTCATGTTGATGCCCTAAAGCTGCTCATGTTTACGTCCAGAGGGGTACATCACGACGGTGCGCCACCTTCGACAACGTGTTGATGAATACCAGGTATCACCGATCGCTAGCGTGTTGATGATACCGCCCCCCGTTCATACTCAGGTGGCGTGCCTCCGGAGGTTGGGGGTATGGACACGCTGGAAACGTTGCACTTGGGTACTAATCAGCTCACCGGTGAGACATGACAAATGCCCATGAAATAGATATCTTACTATTTAATATTATTATTACGGGGGGCCATAGTTAATAGGACCAAATATTGTTAGTAAAAATGGTTAAATATATAGGTTTTTATGTATACAATAGGTCCTATTAACTATGGTCCCCCGTAATAGTAGATAGGGCTGCTGACTTGTTTTAGCTTTGTTTGACCCGTCTCAGAACGGAACGGCTGTTTTTCGTTACCGTGCTACGAAACCTTTTAACTCTCACGTCTTATCGTATGCTTCTGGTATATAGTGGAAGTTTTTCATCACCCCCTCGCTCATGCGCGCGCCCCCCCTTGACGATGTCAATATCGCCTGACCGCGGGAGTTTCGCCTGTAGTGATTGCTGGTCACAAATACCAGGTACGTACATATCATACGTTGGTCAAAGCGAAATATTCGTTGATGTGTTCGCACCGCTTGCTGCCTGCGCTCTTTCTGCACTTAAGATGAGCGAAAAAATAAGCACGACGCTGATGCTGCTGTCTCGGGGGGGCGTGTCGAAGGAAGAAGTGCACGCACACCTCGGCCAGATAATCGATTCCGACTTTATCGTGATCTCTATGATCTATCATTTCTATGATCTATGATCTACTACTGTAGATCTTTCAGGGTCAGAAAAATTATTAGACTCTTGATCTGTCTGATCAACCTGATCTTTCTGATCCGTCTGATCCAACTCATCGTGTTGCCGAGCGGGGGCCGTAGCACGACCTGCATGATCTACAACAAGAAGACGTGATTCTCCTGGGTTGGATCTGTACTCTACGCAGATCTTGCACAACATCTCATAGCGGCAGGGTAAGATCTAGATGATCCAGATCGTGATCTACGGATAGATCGTGATCTATCTGTCCGACGCGTCGAACCTTGTACCTCTCTGGGCGGAAACATAATGAACGTTTAGACATTTCTATGAAGACCAAGCGGTTCTTACATTGACTATTGACGCCGAGAACCGTTTGTTTTTGTTTTACCTTGTGGGAGTTCCCGCAAAGATCGTACGTATGATATATCATACTGAGGTGACTTACCACACTCGAAACTACTGTAACTGCCATCTCCTTTGGCGTATAGTAATTCCCTCACGATGCCGCGCCGCCGCGCCGCAGGGGAGATTCCGACGGACATCGGAAATCTGACGTCGCTGGCCTACCTGAACTTGGGGGACAACCTTCTAACCGGTATGATAGGATATATTGTGACCGTTGGATTGAATACGTTTGTTCGATTATAGCCGTTAAATTCCTTCTTCTCACGGGCGACGGACTCCATTTTCAAGGATGGTGGGACTCTGTCTTCAGCCTTGGCATATTCAAACACTCCCGCATATTGTTTTGTTCCGTTTGTTCTTCTTTTCCGCCCATTTTTACATTTTTACTTTGTTTCGCGCCATCAGCAGCTAAGCTGCTATCAATGGTTTGCCCCCAACAACGCCGCCTGCCTCTTGTGTCCGTCCACCAGCCGACAACTGACAAATGTCCTTGCGACAGCATCATCATCAGCAGCAGCGGCAGCAGTACGCACACTGTGTAGGTATCATATATTAAGTATTTCTATGGTATCAATAGATATAGAATACATACAGTACAAGGCTCCCCTTCGGGGGGTGGGTGACTTGAAATCCCTGGGGTGTCGCTAGTTGAAAAGGGGGAGCAGCATTATCATTGCCATGCGTCCCCTGCGTCAACCTAGAACTGCTGTCTTATACTGCCGTGTGACAAGAGGGGGATCGACGACACAAGTATGCTTGTTTTGGAAATAAATGTGAAAATGATTAACATGTATGTATGTACTACTGCTGCTGTATGTATCTCCTGGTGAAGACTGCACTCACATACGCACGAACACTGCTGCTGTGCCGCTGCTGCTGCTGTTGTAGCGCGTACGTGCCGTGGTGCGTTCGTACCGTGGCTGCGCGGTTACTTTAGAAATACCGAGGAAAGGATGGGTTTGGATCGTCGTCCTGCCACTGCGCAGCATCCAATAACTTGCACAATTCTTGATATTATGTACGAATGTGTTCGTCCCTACTTCCTAGGTCGACAGGAATCACGGCTCGCATATGCACACACATATAGCGCCGTCCGTGGCCGTCACAAAAGGAAGCGCTTGATGTGCGACTGCTGCTGTTCCGTGGCTGCGTCGTTGCAGAGAGCTCGAGGGACGGTCTGATCAGACATTACACAGCAGCAAGAAGCAGCCAGCAGCCAGCAGCGGAACAAAATCGAAAAACCTTATAAATTGTGGGGTTTCCATCGTTCTGCTTGGCTATAGCAAGTCGGAATGGTTCCGCGTAGTTACTTGCCAGAATTCACGACTTTGAAGGCCCAGAGCACGCGCCACGGACCTCGGCGGGGACGCATACTTGCGCCGTGATGTACACGCGAGCTGCCTGCGTACCCTGCAGTCGACCGGGGTGCGATTTTCCGTTCGAACGCGCGCTATTTTCCCGGCCAAAGGGATACCTGGTACCAGGTCGACTGAAAAAGACGCCCTTTGACCGTTCCCCGTTAAGGCCACGCTCGGTCGACGTTCATTTCGTCCCCCCCCCCCCGCTCCGTCTTGAAAGGGATGCGTGGTCAGTGGTCAAATGACTACGGCAAGCAACAAATGGGTACGCCCCCCCCGTCCCCCGTCCCCCGTCCCGGCATTGTAGGGATGCGAGGGTCTCGCGTCATACGACTAAGGCCATGCATAACATCGAGTAGACTCCCCCCCCCCCCCCCCCCGGTCCCCCCCCCCCCCGCGCCTCCTTCTCGTTGCTTCTTCTCCCGTCCCGTCCCGTCCCTCTCTCTCCTCTTCTCCTCCTCGTCTCCTCCTCCTCCTCTTCCTCCTCCATCTCTGATTTCCTTCCGTTCGACGCTGCTCTACTAGGAGGGATCGCGGAAGAGATTGCTGCTCTCGTAACCCACTTCGGCATATATCGTGGCTTCTTTCTGGAACAGAACTACCTCACAGGTATACATAGGTCCTCGATCTCTACTACTATAGTGCCGGTGTGTATATATGCGCCAGCCAACAACACCGGCACTATATATAGCGGCAAACCGGCACCAACTACTCCGCGATATTGCCACACTTCTGTGAATCCCGTCTGTGCCAAGCGATCCCACAGGCGGTACGTATCGTAGCGGGAAAATGGCACTACTCAACCGGCACTATGGAGGGCAGCCGGCACTACTCCTAATAATACATATTTCGTGTTGTGGTATTGCCTTGGAAGGTCGGTACCTGACCGAGTTTAGGTGACGGGAACGCATTTTTTGTATTTTCTTGAGAGGCGTACATGCGTGTCTCGGATGGGAAAAACAGGGGGTTTCAGGGGGGTGTGGAGGAGCTCATCCGAGCCCCCTTTTTTTGGTGTGGTTTACTGGTAGTCATTTTTCGCGACCTAGCTGACTGATGGTGGAATAAACCTGTGCTTGCCGGAATATAAGATGCGTCTGATGCTCCCATCAGACTCAAAACAGGGCTTATATTTGCGGTCATGAGTGAAGCACTTCTAGTCAGAAACCAACAACACACGTGAGTGGCAACGAGAAAACTGGTCTATAGGTCAAACCTACAATAGCCGTACGTGCAGGTCTACAGTATTTCACGCTCTATAACCCCTTCTGGCGACCTGAATTATACCTGGTGGGCGATACAGTTGTAATTTTTTGGTGTTGTCAATCGCCTACGAGCAGCATGCGCGGCGAGCTGTACAAGTACCTTTAGATAACGTTGCGGCCGTGCCATACGACTCCCTGACCTGTATCTCGAAATACCAACCATTGTATCATCCCCCAACCATTGTATCGACCGTTCGTTGCTGTAATCGTCGCTCTTTGTCGTCAACTTCTCCCTCTAAATTCGTCCCCACAAGACGGTTAACATGCTACTGCTGTAGGTGTGGTATAGATGGGGGGGGGGGGATCAACCATCTCCTCATTTAGCACTGGTTAATAGCATATTTTGCTGCTGAAACCTTGTTTCACACCTCGGACCGAACAGATCACCTACAGATCATCTACAGATCATCTATATATCGTTCCCACCTCGTGATCTATGTAGACCTTGCAGGCCAGATAATTTCCTGATCTGCGTGATCTAGCTCATGTAGCCGGGTGGGAGCCGTATGACCGACACGATCTAGGCAAAGTTATTTTTTGTCCTGGGTAGGATCTGCACTATTATTAAACAGATCCTGCACAACCTACCATACGGGCAGGCCAAGATATAGATGACCTATGTGTAGATGACCTGTAGATGATCTGTGGATCATATATCCGTCCGACGTGTGGAGATTTTCGTACACAGTACGAAGTGGTCCCTTCGTACTGTAGGTTGAGTGGTGCCGGCTGCCCGCTATATATCATACTGGTAGTGCCTGTGGAATCGCTCGGCACAGATGGGATTATCGTAACCAGTGGGCGGAGTAGTGCCAGCTATGTACAGTGCCAGTATTGTTGGCTGGCGCATGCGGGCGCTTTAGAGGGACCGCTACAGCTGTAGTCTTATCGCTGCCAGGTAATCCATCGCTGCAAGAGAAGTAATAACAAAAAACTACTATGTCACTAGAGTGCGATTCCTCAACCGTGCGTTAGGGGGGTTGGCGGCGGGCGGGGGGGGGGGGGGGCAGTACGCCTGGGCCCAAACATGTTTTCTTTATTTGTACTTTTGCTTTTTGTCAGGTACGGTGCCGGACGGGCTGTTTGACGTGACAACGATCTATTTCGACATGGACCTCAGCCAGAACTTGCTCACGGGGTGGCCGGACCAGAGAGATCGTGAGTGAACGAGAACCTTTTTTGCAGGGCTGTTCACGGGTCACAGCGGGTCGGGTCAGGAGGTCTTCATGAACTTGCGGGTCGGGTTGGGTCGGGTTGGATCGGGTCGGGTCGGGTCGGGTCGGGTCGGGTCGGGTCGGGTCGTGTCGTGTCGGGTCGGGTCGTGTCGGGTCGGGTCGGGTCGGGTCGGGTCGGGTCGGGTCGGGTCGGGTCGGGTCGGGTCGGGTCGGGTCGGGTCGGGTCGGGTCGGGTCGGGTCGGGTCGGGTCGGGTCGGGTCGGGTCGGGTCGGGTCGGGTCGGGTCGGGTCGGGTCGGGTCGGGTCGGGTCGGGGTCGGGTCTGGTCGGGTCTGGTCGGGTCGGGTCAGGAGGTATTCGAAATATCACTGGTCGGGTAGAGTCGGGTCGGGTTTGGCGAGGTGACCCCATCCCGTGAACAGCGCTGTTTTTTCAAACAAAATTGGCGCAATAAGTTGTCCGCACACCGATCGGACAGGAGGCAGACAGATCATCGACCCCCCCCCGCCCCCCCGCCACTTCGTTCATGATCTGCAGCAGTACCTACAGCAGCACATGCATGTTTCACAGGGCAGAGAGCTCCTACAGCGCATACGGTAATAATTGCTGCTCCGGCGGTGAAAATAGTCCCCGTTTGGTATGACGTTTATAGGTGAAACAGTGACCACTTTTCCGGCCAAGGTGGTATTATGTTTGGCGTCGCCGGTCGCCCCCCCTCCTCCTACAACAAGTGTCGTGTCTCTGAAAGTCGCGCTCACACCTACTGCTGTACCGCCTCCTTGTCTTTTTGCTCGGCCTTAACCCCTGCTGTTGTAGACCTGCACCCACGGTTTTGGGGACAAACTCCTTGGAATTAGTGTGGAACCATTTTTTGCAGCAAAAAAAGACAATTCCAGTTTATAATCCTGCAAAAAATTGGTAGAACGCTACTTGGAATTAGTGTGGGGTCTTTTTTGCAGCAAAAAACGAGTCAAGTCTACTCGCATAACTTTTAGGGCCGTGATTTGGCTGTGATCAGAAGTCACCGACTATTTTTTTAGTTGGCTGGGTGTTGCGCTTTAGTTTGCCGTGAGTTGACTGACTTCTAAGCCACCCACGAGTTGTTAGTTGGCTAGGTGTAGTTGTTACGGTATCTTGCTCCCGTTAGTTGGCTGACTTATAAGTCACCAACTACAGCAGTTCTTAGTTGGCTAAGTAATTCACCTGGTTGGCCGTTAGTTGGCTGACTACAAGTCACCAACTAGATACTACCTGGTAGTTGGCTAAGTGCTACACTTGGTTTGCCATGAGTTGGCTGACTTTTACGTCTTCAACTAGTTATTAGTTGGCTAGTTGTTGCCCTCAGTTTACCGTGAGTTGAAGCCAACTAGTTGTGAATTGGCTAGATGTTGCACTTGTTAGCATTAATAATTGCTTGCGGTAATAAATTTTACAGAGTTTCGAGTCTTTGTACGTATTAATATCATATGGTTTTGCGGCTCGACGTGCGCTTATTCTTGACAAGATGCTTACCTGGTACATACAATATCGTATGTGTGTACGTCAGTCAGCTGGCTAATTCTGCTGCAAAAGTCCAGACAGCTTGCAACACCTAACTTTCCCTCCCATCCTGCCCCCCCCCCCCCCCCCCGATCCATACCGCCTCCACCCTCCCTCTTCATATACTTGCTATGTACGACATACTGCTTTTTCGCGTTTTTCCCCCCACCTTTTTCTAGCGGGCGAAACGGCACCACCGCTCTCCTCCTCCACCCCCAGTCCCACCCCAGCCCCCTCTTTCGCCGAGGCACCCACCACCAGCGATGGAGAGGAATCCGGTCTGATAACAGCCACCCCTGACCCCGCCAGCAGCAGCAGCAGCAGCAGCAGCCCCGACGCGTCTCCGTCTGGAGATGGCGGTGTCGACGGCGGCGGTGGTGATGATGATGACGCGTCCGCCGCCACGTCTGCGTCTTCCTCCGGCTCTTCTGGGTCGTCATCGACGACGATGATAGCGGCGGTCGCGGGAGGGGCAGCCGCGGGATTGGCCCTGTTGGCGGCGTTGGGCGTGTGCCTGCTGAGGAAGAGAAAGCGAGACACTAGGATAATCGAGGTGCTTCCAGTAAAGAACAACAAGAATAACAATAAGAACGACAGCAATGGTAACCGTTCGCGGGCGTTGTTTGCGCATCTGCCGGGGGGAGGGGGAGGGGATGACGAGGGAAGCGAGGGGGGGGATGGGGGCGGCGGGGGGGGAAGGGGCGCCTCGTACTCGTGGACGAATCAGATCTCGCGGCCGTCGCTCGACGCGGGTCGTTGCCGCGACGACGGCGATGGTAACGACAACGGCAACGGCAACGGGAGCATCAACGGCTATTACGGCGACAACGGCTATTATGCGAACGGCACGTCGAATCCATCAGCGACAAGGGCGGCAGCAGCTACAGCAACAACCACAACAGCGGCCCCGAATTTCGACGCGAGGGCAGACCTTGCCGCCACCCCCGCCACCGCCACCGCCTCTAGAAGCCGAACCGCCCCAGCAGACTCTGCTACTGCTGCTGCTGCTGCTGCTGCTGGTGCCGGTGCTGGCGATGGCAGTGGTGACGGTGTTGGCGGCGGGGGTGGCAACGCTAGATCAGGAGCCGGGGGAGTTATAGAGGGAGCGGGGTCGACGGTGTTGGACATCGCGACCGCGGTCATGGCGGCGGCGGAGGGGCTGGCCCAGCAGTCCTACATTCCCGGAGTGCGGGAGGCGGCCACCGTCGTGGCCGGGCTGGTCAGGCTAGCGGCGGACCACAAGAGCAACGCGGGGGACATGGAGAAGAGGGTCAGGTGGTGCCGATCGATCGTTCTCACCCTGGAGAGGGCCGGCGAGGTGCTGGGACAGGTGCGGTGGTGGTGGTGGTGATGGTGGGGGTGGTGCTGCTGCTTGCGGTCGGGTTTGCTGCTGCACGGTGTGTCAACACAGTGCACATAGTGCGTCACAATGTAAGCGTTTGGCTGAAGCATCCGCCATACGCCAGTTCACCAATAATACCGCACTCAAACGTTCACGACAGTTACAAGTATCCTGTTGCGCGACTTTTTCCTAACAACGACGGCAGCTATTAATACATATAACATACCAGGTAGATACTATTACGGGGGACCATAGTTAATAGGACCTATGGTATACATAACAACCTATATATTTTACCACTTTTACTAACGATATTTGGTCCTATTAACTATGGTCCCCCGTAATAAATGTTTTTCACGCTGTTCATTGTTGCTGCAAAAGGGCGAGGGGAAGCGCGGCGAGGCGGAGCGGGTCCTGCTGGAGGATGTCCAGGAGTCGATCGCCGACATGGTACAGATCATGCAGTCCTACAGGAACAAGAACATGGTGTCGAGGGTGTTCGTGTCCACCCTGTGCAAGCGAAGACAGGAGGAGGCCGAGGCGGCGATCAACTCCACCGTTCAGCGCCTGCAGGTGGGTGATTTTTTTTCTTCCAAGTTTTTTGTGTCTTGTTTGGTATCGTTGTGTTTTCTCTTCTTCTTTTTTACACGGCTCTTCTCGTACAGCATTTCGTGACGGCAAATCTAGGATCTGCAGTAGATGGTGCGTTTTGTGTGTGGGTGTTTTTGGTGGGTTTTGTAGTGCTTTTTGATTGATTGTGTCAGAATCGACTATTAATAAGCGTAACTGCCGAAACGTACAGAGACATACTTCAGGGGCCGTCGTATTTTATTTATGGTTGTTGTTTTATGATAGAGTCCCAGGCGGCCTTTTATGGCACACGAGGCAGAACTCTCTCTGTCGCTTCTAGTGCTTATTCTTCTTCGACTTCTGCTCCCACAAAAACGTATCTGTTTCACCTCTCTTTCCGCCGCCTCATGGCGTCCTGGGTCTCCACCCCCAGCCACTTCGTGAGCGAGACAACCCGTCAAACACCCGTGCACCAGAGCTATCGAACACGCTAGCATAATAAGAGGTCGCTTCGTGCACCCGCTGCGGTTGGATCATGCTGGATGCCACGGTGGACCCCGAGCTTGCCACGAGGCGGAGAAGAAGTAGATAGCCAGCTACCTGGTATCAATTTATTTTGTGGGAGAGAGAAGGCCTTTCACCACCTCACCCCGGGACCTTATAAAGTCATCCATATACCCGGTACATATTTGAGCAACGCATCCGGGTGAACATCCATCCCGCCGCAATATCTGGAGATAAATTGCACTTCGACAATCAGGCTATGGTACGAGCCAAAAATCCAACATCCTCCCTGGTCTTTCCACAGCCACGATAACCTCCGTCCAGTCCGAGTATCACGAAAATCCGGAACAAAAAATACTCTTTACCAGTACAAAAGACACGATGGCGCCAGAAACGAGTTTTTTAGTGTTTCGCTTTGTCTTTTTTTGTGGCGCCAGAGAGAGAGAGAGAGTTGCTTTGTCCGCGTGTTTTCCCGTCGTCTCTTTGTGTCAACAGGAAATCCTCGTTTGTTTGTGTTAGCTACAACAACACCGACAGCAGCAACAACAGCAGCCCTGACTTGTATGACTTCGCCTTGCGCAGCTCGGTTTGCAAGTTCGCGCAGGACACAAGCTGGATTCCGTGGGGCAGGCCGTGAAGGAGGGGCTTGTGCTTCAGCGACTGGCCACTGAGGTACGGCAAGATGCGTACGGTGTATCCAGGTCGTGTTTCGGCAACCAACATATACCTTGTTCTTGTGGTGCACTTCTACAGCTAAGAAGCAGCATTTGCGGGGCATGTGAAGCGGTACCAGTACCAGGCACCGGCATATGGCATTTCAGAATGGAACTTGCCAATTCAGAAGCAGACGATCTACCCCACCAAGCGTAACTAATTGAAGTAGCTCAACAGGCGTAATAGTTATCAGAAGCGGATGGATCTATCCACCCACCAGCACCTAACCAGCATCTTCCACCAACATTAAGCTAGTACAATAATTATCGCATGTTCTGGTATAGGCAATAGTTGCTACTAACGAACAGCCCATACCTAACCCCTACACACTTACCCATATCCCGTATCCCCTAACCCCTGTCCCCAAACCCCGGCTCCTAACCTTTATCCCGTAACCCCTAACCCCTCTCCCCAAACCCCGGCTCCTAACCTTTATCCCGTAACCCCTAATGACTTGTATCATCGAGTTTTATTTTATTTTATTTCAAGTAGAAAATAAAAACAGTTTATTTTTATTTGAATGTAATTTCGTGAGAAATGTTACTTTGGGTCTAGGAATGGCACATTTTGTTGAAAACAATCGAATAACGCACTAGGGTAAACGAACACCCGAGGGTAACCAACGAGGCGAGCGGCGGCCTGCGTCTTCCCCGGGGCGCCGCGGCCAGCGGTTGATTGTTTCTGTCCGCACCGCCTAAGAGACTATTGCTCGTGGGGTGTCGTGGGCTGCTGACGCAGCCCTGAAGCCCGACGGAGGCAGCAGCGACTGGGATACAGCGATCGAACTTTTGAGCGAAGTCGTGACTTGATCGGCGCTCGTGTGGCCTGGGAGACAAAGAGGAACAAAAAACTGGGTTCGAGACGGCCTTGTACTTTTTGGAAGCGCCCCGGGTAATCTACTCCGTGCTCAGGGCCGTCGGACCTCGCGCTGTAGCTGCTGCGGTGGCCCTGCCTCTCGGGAATGATGGATTTTGCCTTTGAAGCAGTCTACGACACGGCTCAAGTTTGCGTGGCTTGTTTCGGGTGCATGAAACATGCCACGTCCAACTGGACAAACTCCCCGTATTGAAGAACACGGAGAGAAAAACATCTCAAATAAGTCCTTCTCGAATCTGATGTTTCTGTTTTTCGATTGAAAACGCCTACTTGGTGATTCATTTTTCGATCGATCATATGCAAATAAATTAAAAGGTTATTTTCCCATTTCAATAAAACAAATCCTCGTTGATACGGGCCCTAACCCCTATCCCTTGACTCGTAACCCCAATCCCCTAACCCCTATCCCGTAACCTTTATCCCCTTATCCCTGACCCCTAACCGTATCCCGTAACCCCTGGCGCCTGACTCCTAACCCCTATCCCCTGAACCCTACCCCCTTACCCCTGACACCTTGCCCCCCTGACCCCTAACCGTACCCCGTAACCCCTATCCCATATCCCCTTATCCCTGGTCTCTAACCCCTATCCCGTAACTCCTATCCCCTTACCCCTGACCGTATCTCGTAACCCCTAACTCCTGTCCCCCGACCCCTAACCCATACCCCGTAACCCCCATCCCCTTACCCCTGACCCCTAACCCCTACGCCCCCCCTCCTTTTCAAAAACACGTCCTAAGGGCTCGAGGGCGGCGTCGAAGGGACAGCGAAGGCGGCAGCGCATGGACCAGCTCGAGATCCCGGCTGCCGACGTGGACATCACCGACGAGGTTCTCGGGCGGGGCGGGTTTGGCACGGTTTACCTCGCCGACTTCAACGGCCTCAACGCCGCCGCTAAGGTGGTCGTGTTCGATGACGGCGAGTCGAGCGATTACAATGAGGACGACAGCGATGAGGAAGAAAGCGACGACGATGCCGATGATGATGATGGCGATGGTCAGGGTCATGGCCGCCACGACCGCGAAACAGAGGACGAAAATAACAACGGCGTCTCCGGAATCCAACAAAACCAAGGCCCCCACCACCGTCACCACCACCACCAGAAAAATCCGGGGGCGGCCACCGGCGGAGGACTATCACTCGGGTCCAGCAAGACCACCAGCAAAACCAACAAGACCAGCAAGACTCTGCGGTCGCAGGACCGACAGCGCAAGGCCTTCATGCGCGAGCTGGAGGCCATGAAGAGGCTCAGGGGGCCCCACACGGTGCACATCTACGGGGCCATAACCTCGTCGAAATCTCGCCTTGTGCTGGTGATGGAACTCCTTCCGGGGGGCGACTTGCGGTACAAGCTGAGGAAGGCGCGGGAGCCCCTGGGCCGAGGGGTACTGCGGGGCATCGTGAGAGACGTGTGCTCGGGCATGGCGTTCTTGCACTCCAAGAAGACCGTTCATGGCGACTTGAAGTCAGCCAATGTGTTGTTCGACGCCGCAGGAAGGGCCAAGGTCCGTGTGGATGTTTTCTTTAATAATGGCACTGTAGCGGCCGGAAGGAAACAAGTCTCATGTGTACTGTGCCTAACGGCCGGAAGGAAACAAGTATCATGTGTACTGTGCCCTTTCGTGCATCAGACGGAATGTCATTCCCGTTTTGGCCGGTTTGGACTCTGATATGTATGAGTATCAGACGGGGACATCAACTGAATGATGAGTCTATGTACAGGCGCCAGGGATATAACGGAGCTGTTTTTTCAAGACGGTGACCTATTTTCGTTTCGTGTGTTTTGTAGGTAACTATATGTACGTACAACCGATTTTTGTGTACCAAACAGTTATTTCTTTCAAAAATTTGCATCGACGACAATGTCACGCGTTTAAATAAAAATAAAAATACAGTCTCTGCGAAACCTCTGACACATATCTCGATCACAGATCGCTAAACCCTGTATATAACGACGAGTTGTGACGTCTCTTTTTTGTAACTAATGGAAGTCTCCACGACACCCCTGGTACGTATTCTATATCGCAGATCGCTGACTTCGGCACCTCGCTATGGACGCAGCACACGACGCGTCTCGCCACCTACACCACCAAGCCGCGAGAAACAGTCGGCATGAGTCTGCCGTGGGCCGCCCCCGAGGTGAGAGCCAGGAGCCAAACAACGCCGTTTTTTTGGTCTGCCAGCCACCGTGGAATGGTACCCTCAAAACTCTGCTTCAAGAGCGTCACCGACGAGACCGCCTTCTGCTAATAGAGCTGACCGGATTGTTTGGCAGCATTGTTTACTCCACTCTGATGGGAAACTTAAAAAATCGTTGCGTCACGAATATTAAGATCAATGTGGATACCACGCCCCCGGAACCAACACGCCTACCTACTGCTATGGTCGAAGCCCCAGCCTTCTTCCTAAGTTTAACGTCCAGAGTGGTAGGCTGTAGCTCATATACATCACCGTAGCACCAAGAGCCATGGCACAGCGGTCGGGCAGGGGGGGGGGGGGGGGGGCGTACTCTTTTGTGACTTGCCTTCGTCATTTGACCATTGAGGGGGGGATTTTGAGCCCAAATTTGGACACATTTGCTTGTATACATTGGACAAATCACGATCTACAGTAGATCATCTGGGTCCCCTTACCTGTCCACAAAAACTTGTTTCCCCAGATTGCATGGGAAAACCCCGGTTCGATTCTCGCATTGGACACCACGTTACAAGAGAAAAAAAACTGCTCGCGTATCATTTCCACAAATCGGACAGGTCATACCCCCATATCACCATCTAGATCTTTGGGACAAGCAGGCCCCTGATTTACATGATTTACATCGTCTGTTACCGGGGATCATATTGATGGCGATCAGGACCTATCATGTACACAAGAGCCTACATCTTTCAGTATTTTCACAAGCATATTTGGTCCTGATTACTATGTTCCTCCACAGCAGATCCTGCTTGTCGGGGCGGGATCTCTATGACACAGCTCTTTGTTGCGCACATCTTTTGTTGGGTCGGGAGGATCTCCATGATGCGGCTCTTGGACAACTTCCCATGACCACAAAGATAGGATCTGTAGATGATATACATCGTGATCTGTGTGATGTGCGTATCATTTACGGTATGCGGTTCGCCCTGGGCGGGTAGACGTGATAATTTCATCCTTTATAAAGCTTTTTTTTGCATTGGTTTTGGCTTCCGACGCACAGTTTCTGCGATATATTGCTGCTGCAAGACCGAACGGCACGCCTTACGTGCCGTTACGCCGCCGCAACCTGTCGAGTTGTTAATGCGTAGGTTGTTACCTGGGAAAGCGTAGTCACTACTGTAGCAAACGATAGGGAACGGCAAGCTTGGTTCTTGAATATCAGGCAGTAGTACGCGGGAGGGATAGTTTTTCCAGGTTTGTTCGAAAACCCGAGTGCGATTCTTAGGGTGGACACCATGTTACAAAAAATAATGTAAGTGCATCAGCCATAACATGCAGGTCGCACGTGGACTAGTACCTGGTAGGCATGATCATGCCATTCTGAAACAGTTGCAATTGAGTAGCTTTTTCCGACGTGCGGTACTGCGATGTACTGCGCGATCCAATGCACGATCCAACGGCACGCCTCACGTGCCGTTACGCCAAAGCTTGAGCTTTTCCCCGTTGCGACCCCTTGATAGCGACCGAAACAATGACATGGTTGGTGTTGTCGACCATTGTTTGGGAGTGGCGTGAGCGACCAACAATAGCAGCAGTACGGGTAGGATCATGCTGCGCCTGTGCTTTGCCGTACGACCCCTTGCATTGCAATTCGGACACCAACCATTGTATCGTTCTCCAAACACGCGGTGGCCGTTGCTGTCGTCGTCAATTCGTTTTTTGCCGTCAATTTTTCCCCCTGGGCTTCCTAAAGAGGGCCTTGCCTTGTCAATTCCATGCACAGAGTGCTATCTGGGTGAGCTGGGTTAGCGTAGTCCAAAGAGCGGCCAGCGGGTCGTACGTCTGAGCCATCGCGTCGCCTCGCGCCCGTCCCTCTTCTGCAATAGCTGGTCCTGGATGCTGTTCATAGCAAACGAGAGGGCATGAATAGAAGTGCCACCGACGGGAGTGCCAGCTCAAAATTCCCTTTTTTGAATACCTATGTAGGGAGGCTTGTTTTCCCGGGTTTCGTTTAGTCCCCGCTGCCGTTTTCTGCCACGCCCTGTCTGGAGACGCTGCCTGCATCCACTGTACAAAGTGGAACGCCATTGCAATGACACAACTTTTTTTGAGGCCATAACCTATATCCGTAGAGCTCTGTTGAACTAGGAAAACCCACGAACCACCTCGCCCCTCCCTCCTTTCCGTTTTCCCAAGAACGTATTGCAACCGTCCTCTTCCCTCCAGTACACCCACCAACCGCCCGCGCCCGCTTCCTCCGCCTCCCCTGAACCCCCCCGCTCCCTTCATCTCCCTCCCACCCCCTCCCTGCCTCCCCTACCCCCACCCCCCCCCCAACCCGAATATGTCAGATAACGGCACTCTTGCCCTTGACGGACAGCCTTGACGGAAAGCCGTCAAGGAATAACCCATGCTAATACTATTATATTGAGTCCTAAACCTTGATGGTTCAAAAATACTGTAGACCGTCACGTCAACCGCGTCAAGGTATACCCGATTTTTAACCCAGTATGTTGAGTGCTAAAATACGGCTTTGACGCGTCAAAATACTTTATACCGTCACGTCAACCGCGTCAAAGAATACCCGATACTAAATCCAGTATATCGATCCCTAGTATTAAAGGCCATGACGTGTCAAACATTCTGTAGACCATCACATCAACCGCGTCAAGGAATACCCGATCCTCAAACCAGTATATTGAGTCTTCAAAACAAAGGCCTAGACGGGCCAAAAATACTGTAGGCCGTCACGCCAACCGGCACGTTTTGCCGCTCCCCTTCCCCGTGCCCACCGCCGCCACCGCCTCCGCTATGGCCGCTTCCATCGCCTTTAACGCCTTCCCCCCCCCCAACTTCTCCCCCCGCGCCGCGACATTTAGGTGTTGAACCGAGAAGGTCCCAGCTTCAAGACCGATGTCTACAGCTTCGGCATGGTGGTGTGGGAGTGCCTGACCCGGAAGGTTCCTTGGAGCGACGTCGCCGGGGTCGATATGCTCGTGCTAGCGGTCATCAGGGGGGATCGACCCCCCGTCCCGGATGATGCCCCCGCGGACCTCGCCGCTCTGACGAAGGCGTGCTGGTCCCAGGCCCCCGCCGGCAGACCCGCGTTCAAGAACATACTCTGTGACCTGAAGAACACCGGCCACGAAGAGGACGGGGGAGAAGGAGGGCGGGGCGTAACACCGCTATCAGTAGACGGTTGTAGGGAAACGACGCGAGGCGGCTGGGAGCAAGATGCGAATGGTGTCGAGGCAGGGGTGGCGGCAGCGGCGGTGGCGGGTGTGAGAGGGGGGGCAGAAAAGTCGGTGTCGACGACGAGAGAGCTCACCTCGTCGACCGCGTCTCACAGTACCGTCAGTCTTTCGAGTTACACCATCAGCAGCGGCGGTAGCGACAAATTTCTCGGGGACGTGGGGCGGCAGAACGGTGGCGGGTACCACCCGACGGCGTCGGCGACGGCAGCGGCGGCGACGGTGGCGGCGCCGTCTAACCGGCACCGCCGCAGGGGCTCTTCACTGAGCGGCTCGGGGTAGTTGGCGACAGCAGCAGCAGCAGCAGCAGCAGCAGCAGCAGCAGCAGCAGCAGCCGGCGCGCCCCGATCGCTGTTGCCGTGAAAATAGGTGGCTTCTTTCTTGTTTGGGCGACGGCGCCGCACGACCTCTCGACTAAGGGGCTCGGGAAAGCCAGCGACAACAACAGCAACAGCAAAGACCCAGCGCTGCCCCGACCATCGGTGCCGTAAAAAAATGTCGGCGGCGGTGGTAACGACAAGACAAAGTTGTCGGCGACGTGAGGCGGCAGAGCGGTGGCGATAACCGCCGGGCGGCGTCGACGGGGGCACCGCTTAACCGTTTTTGAGAGCGCAACCATGTTTTGAGGGAAAAGCCTCTTGGAATGTGTGTGGAGTTGGTTTCGCTGTAGTACAAGGAGGTTGGCCCCACCGCCTTATTAAATTCGATGTTCCCGTGAAGAGGTTGACGTCTTTGTTAGACGACGTTGCCGCGCGAGCTCTTCTGGACTGAGCGGCTCGGGTACAGCTCCTTAAAGCAGCAGCAGCAGCAGCCAGCGCGCGCCGCTGTCTTGACGCACATGCACGCTGGATAGACGTGGGGTAGTCGACGCGCCTTGTAAAGAGGTTAGCGGGTGCAAGCGTACACCAGCTCGAACACTGCAATTTTCAAGGATGTCGATAGCACTTGATACACGCATGAAACTATTTCAACCCTGCGGCGGATGCACTCACGAGATAGCTTTTACACGTACCTGCAGCGGCTGAGCCGAGAATCTGTACGTTCTTGGAAGTTGTGTGCGTTCGGCAGAAAACGGAAGATATACCGGGGAGATATCATAGGAGTCGGTGTACAGTAGTGTCGTAAAGCTTTGTAGTGTGTTTACGCCTTGGGCTGTTTTTTTCCCCCGTACATACCACCAACTCGTGGTAAAAAGACGGTAAACTTTGTTTTTGTTGCTTTTTTCGTTCTTGACCGACTTTCCTCACAGAAGACCCCAGCAAACGGGAGAATGCGTGTTTACCTATTTCTCCTATTTAGTAGCGATTTTCGCCGGGGGCGGCAGTATTTTTCTGCGATCCTTTGCGTGATTGGTGCATACCGTGGCAGTTGTTTCTGCAAGCGTTTACCTGGCGATGCGTGCTTTTCGTGTTTACCATATTTTCTTTTTGTTCGCGTTCTGTGTCTTTTTCAAGCGTGCAGTTTGGTTGTGGGTATCGTATAGATGACGAGTACGAGCTGGTGCAAGTTTAGGGAACGGAAATTCTGTCCCCCATGAATGCCGGCAGCAACACCTACTCGAGTGGGACGACATACCATGTATTTGATATCCTACTGACCGCCATGAACAGCAGAACAGGACAGCATGGCCTTTTTATTGGTTGAGGTCCTAGGGCTGGCGTTAGCGGCAATAACGTATCCTGACCAACCACGGGTACGGCCAGTAATAAGCAGGCGTTTCCATCCGGGCTGAGCCAGCCAATACCCGCTTTTATACGTGTCCGGTGGTTTTAGTCAAATGAGACATATTTACGACTATGTCGACATCAACGTCTATCAGGTATAGGGAAGTCTAACACCTCTCTGTCTTGTGGGTTTCGCTCCAAATCGGGGTGCACCTTCCCTGAGGCAACACAAAACGACAGATACCTTCATAATCGGCAAACCCTAACTCGTCGTCCATCAAGAGTTGTGGCATGCAATCGACCCCCTATACGAAGAACACAAAATCAGGGATTGTCGCGCCAATTCTTCTTTTTTTTCGTCTGGAGTTTTTCACGTGTTTCTTCAGGGCAAAACCTAAGGAAATTGCTCTAGTGCTCCTTTTACTATTTATTTTAGTTTGTGTCCCAGTTGTGGCCTAAAACAAGTAGTAGTCCAATATGAAGAGTGGTGCAGAGATATAATAAGCTGGTAAGGAGCACAGGGATATCGGTGCTGGGTAGAGCACGCTCCTTGTAGTTCACGAACTTCTTGCTAATGCTCCAGAAGTGAGTTGAGAGGAACGGAGAGATTTCAAGAGAGTAAGGAGGGCATCGTCGGGGACACAACTCAGCCCAGACGTTGACCAAAACTGACCTGTATGCAGATACCTGATACAGTCTATCGGGACGTCGTCATACAGAAGGTTCCCAACTATTATTATATGTAACAGAATGTTCTCTGCCGGGACGTTGTCGTACTGAAGGTTTCCAGACTTAAAACATTATGTTCTGCGGGCAAAGGGGGTGTCTGAAGTGCTCCACAGAATATTCTCTACCATGGTAAGAGCTATGTATAACCATATAAGATTCGCCTGCAGACATATTCCTACGAGTCTACATACAACCATATGATATTCGTCTACAGGTATATCTGGTATCTGACAAGAGCTATGTGCAACCATACAAGGATCCGCATACGGGTATATGCGTTCCTATACAATGGATGTGTTCCTCCATCACATTAGCCCACCCTGAATAGTCATAGATGCAGATCACACCGCGATAAAAGGATGATGACCATATCATCCAAAATCGGGAAGGGGGACCGAAGATGCGGCTATTCAACACAGGAATGATGCGATAGATCTACCCCACATCTCGTAATGAGGCTTCGACGCCCCACTCAAGAAGTAATCGAGGCCGCCAATGTTGGGGGAGTCAAAAACCGACTTTCGTTCGTGCTCCCTGATCCCTTTCAAGATCAACGCGCCGCCTGGCAGCGCCCCCGTCACCTCCCACCCCTACCGGATGAACCCCACCATTGCCAAAAGGCCGACGCCATCATCGACCAATACCTTGCGGTCGGGCTCATCCAGCAGTCCACTTCGCCGTACTCCAGCCCCATGGTAGCTATTTCTAAAAAAGGCGTAAACACCGTGTATGGTACGGTATGGTACGGGAAAACACACAGTATGTGATATGGTGCTTTGGCGGTATGGTACGATGGTACGGTGTCGTGGATATATTATATGGCTAAATTTGCCTGGTGATACGGTATGTTTCAGCTTATAAGGTCCGTAAGGGTCGAATACGTCGAATATCATCTGTAACGACCTTACATATCGACCACTGGAAAGTGTTCGGAAAAATAAGCCATGCGGACAGACAGACAGACAGACAGACAGACAGACAGACAGACAGACGGACAGACAGACAGACAGACAGACAGACAGACAGACAGACAGACAGACAGACAGACTGTCAGACAGACAGACAGACAGACAGACAGACGGACAGACAGACAGACAGACAGACAGACAGACAGACAGACAGACAGACAGACAGACAGACAGACAGACAGACAGACAGACAGACAGACAGACAGACAGACAGACAGACAGACAGACAGACAGACAGACAGACAGACAGACAGACAGACAGACAGACAGACGGACAGACGGACAGACGGACAGACAGACAGACAGACAGACAGACAGACAGACAGACAGACAGACAGACAGATAGACAGACAGACAGACAGACAGACGGACAGACAGACAGACAGACAGACAGACAGACAGGCAGACAGACAGACAGACAGACAGACAGACAGACAGACAGACAGACAGACAGACAGACAGACAGACGGGCAGACAGACAGACAGACGGACGGACGGACGGACAGACAGACAGACAGACAGACAGACAGACAGACAGACAGACAGACAGACAGACAGACAGACAGACAGACAGACAGACAGACAGACAGACAGACAGACAGACAGACAGACAGACAGACAGACAGACAGACAGACAGACAGACAGACAGACAGACAGACAGACAGACAGACAGACAGACAGACAGACAGACAGACAGACAGACAGACAGACAGACAGACAGACAGACAGACAGACAGACAGACAGACAGACAGACAGACAGACAGACAGACGGACAGACAGACAGACAGACAGACAGACAGACAGACAAGTTTGCAACTACCAAAACAGAGACTCAGTTCTGAAAAACTGATAATAGTCATTTTGTACAGCACAACCAGCAGCGCGTTCTACGCACGGTGTTTTTCGTGCAGCGGCGTGCCTTTCTTCAAATAGTACAAGTTGCACTATTTTGTGGCAGAGAGTGTCATACGGACGACGCCCCACGCACCGCTCGCTGTCGCATTCATCGATAGCGATTTTACGGTTACCGGTGCGTAGCAGCGGCGTCTTTCGTACGGTACTTTCCATGCAACGGTATATAATATGTTGTTGTTTTGTACTGTTTTATACTGCGGAACGGGCAGGTCATATTAATGACGAACAACAAGGCGGGGGGGGGGGGGGATAGTTGGTCGAGGGAGAGAAAGAGAGCCCGCCCTTCCGAACGTACAAAAAATGTTCGGCTTTCGTGCACTGTAGCACACCGTTACTATTGCCGCTGTCATTCGACAAGATAAAAAAAAAGAAAGCCGCAACTCCCTGCTGTGTGTGTTTTTTTTGTTCAACGCTCTTTCTTACCGGGAAAGAAGAAGAAAAAAAAAACACACTAATTCCAAGTATATCTAAAGTGTATCCCCAAAAACGTGGATGCAGCAATAAATCGGGTTACAAGTTACAAGTAATCACCCTTTGAGGGCAAACGGCAGTCTAGTCCCGTTTGCTGGCGCAAAACCACTCTAATTCCAAGTATTACGGAGGACCATAGTTAGTAGGACCTATGGTATACATGAAAACGTATATATTTAACCATTTTTACTAACAATTTTCGGTCCTATTAACTATGGCCCCCCGTAGTAGTTTGCCCCGAAAACGGGACGGCAGTGTTTGCTTCAACAGGTCGAGAGCGATAATTTCGGCTTTTTTTTGTCGCGAGGACTTTAATTTAACCAGGTTTCCCGAGAGAAACTATATTCGCCCCTCTTATCAACGTTATAATACGAAAAAAAAATTGTGCTCTTTATCGCGTAACTATAGTATCCCGATCCCGATTAAGGAGAGGCTTTCGCTCTTTACCCCGGGACAACAGAACGTACATGAAAAAACTGCGCGTAAAACAGGGATGCGAGCGGTTCGGGAGGGAAAACAAAAGGTGGTGCGTACATGAAACACTGGTCTGTATCGACGGGTTTGGGATGGTTTTTTTACCCCATTACTTTCGTAAGTGAACTGCTGCCGTGTTTTCTTTGTTATTGCGCCGCGTTTTTTATTTTATTACTGTACTACTCAGCCTCACGCAATCACCCCCCCTTTAATTAAAGCACGAAACATAAGAATAGCCGATCGAACGATCCCCGGAGCACACCAGTCACCCAAATCCACCAACAGAATAAAAACATTAACGAACGCGTGCGTGTCAACAAAGGGAAACATGACTCTTTGGCGGAAACACTAAGGTCGTTACATTTGTGCTAGCGTGTTGGCACATTGTTTTAGGCCGAAACGCCTCACAGGAGAAGCAGCAGCCAAGGCCCGGACGCAACGAACCGCGGCGTGGAATATGGAACCGTGAGCAAGTGCCACCCTTTTTATGTTACGGCGAAAAGTCGGGTCACGCGAACCCCCCTCTTTCTCACACGACCAAAAAAAACAAAAAAACACTCACCCACCCACCCACCAACCCACACACCCACCCTCGTGCGTAAAACCCCCTTGACAAAAATTAGTGAACAGGCTCCGACTACAAACTCGTTCACCTATACAAGTATAATACCAGAGCACGAACACATTTTTTTCCAGCACCACTGACCACCTATTTTTTTAGAGAGAAATAATACCATGTACGCCAGCCAGCCAGTCAGCCTGCCCCCATACAAAAATATCTGCTCCTCTCTACGGTACGGCCTCCTCGTGGTTTCTTTTGACGTCAGCGACGAAAGCTCTTCCGCTCCGTTAGGTCTTTTCGCGGATCCTTTCAACGTCGTCGACGAAAGCTGCTCGCTCTCTCCTGTCTTATTTACCGTGGACGGACGCGTTCATCATCGCAATCATCACCGCAATCATCATCATCATCATCATCATCATCATCATCGTCATCGTCGTCGTCGAAAGCGGAAGCGAAGCCCTATCTATGATAAGAACAGGGGGGATTCTTCCGCGGGTCTCTTCATCGACGAAGAAAGCCACGTCTTACAACAAGACCCCGAGCAAAGCAAGGCGAGATGTACCCCCCAACCCCCGCACGAGCAAAAAAAAACGCCATCAGAGGGAAAACACGCCGCTGTACCACTCAGAACCAAATCCGGCGCGTGTAAACATACGGGGGGGGGGGGGGGGGGGGGGGGGGGGGGGGGGGGGGGGAGGGGGGGTACATAAATGTTTAGGCCCCTCACGACTACTGAATACTAGTATTTATGACCTCTCGTGAAAGCACCTTCGAGAGCACCGCTTCGGACGAGAAATTACAAGAGCCGCTTGGTCTTTCATCACGTTAACGTCAAAACGGTCCTTACATTGCCTGCCGCTCAGAGGGGTCAGGTAGGGGACCCAATCAAAACTGACAACACGCTTCCCGTACGAGCCCTATTGAGAGCGCCCTTCGATCGTAGGCACCCAAAAACAAACGACAACACGGCGTACGACGCACGAAAACATTCCATCGTAGCACTACATCTAACGACTCGACTCTCGGAGGAGAAAACGCCTTTCGCCCTTTGTCCCAGGGTCGACGGTGGTTTCACACGGTGCGGACATGCCGACCAATCAAAAATCGACGACCCGCTGACCAATCAGATCGATGCCCGCTGACCAATCACATCGATGTCAGCTGACTACTCAAATCGACGAACCCCGCTTAGGAAATCCCATGGACGAACCCGCTAACAACATCGAACCGACGAATCTGCTGAGCAATCCAAGAGACGAACGAGTTGACCAATCAGATCGATAAACCTGCTGACCAATCAAATTGACCCCCGCTGGCATCACCAACAAATCAACCGTTTCGCAATCGCATCCACCCTTAAGGGACAAGCTACGCAAGTCTTAACGCTTTTACTACTACAAAAAATGATCCCACACTAATTCCAACTAAGCTAAAAATATGGTCGGATACTGCTATCCGAAGTAGTAAAAGGGGCCAGACCCGCCCCCCCCCCCCCCCCCCCCCCCCCCCCCCCCCTCCCCCAAAATCCTTCCCCAACGCGGAACACCCCGAGTCATCCATCCCACCGGTCCGGTCGAAAATAAAAGGTACATCTAGATGGCCATACAAGGTACAAAAACGTACCCCCTTATCTTTTACGATCAGACTGATGATACGATTTCGGTGACGAAACTCGGGGGGCAAATAGAGAACCACCACAACAGCAAACGGCAACGCAAACGATAACGGAAGGGCGTCATGTGCTTGCACCGCCGCCGCCGTTCCCCGAACCCGCACTCCCACCGGCCGCTCCTGCTCTCGCAGCCGTTCCGCCTCGCCGTCGCTGCCGCCCCCCCCCCCGAACATGCCCGTGAAGTTGGACATCCACGCCACGGTCTGCGCTTCTCGCTTCTCCTGCAACTCCCGTCGCTCCTGCGAAAACGTTTTCACAAAACAACGACCGAAAACAGAAAGAAAGGAAAAAACAAAACGCGCGCAGGTGTCCTTGATGCAAAGGGCCATACCATACACAGATCCCAACCGGCAGGACAAAGCAGAGCTAAATACCCCATATATAGACGCTTGTATCTATATCTAAACGTATGTCTGTAAAGGACGCGTGCTACACCACACTAAGGGAAACATTTCTTTTTTTTGCCAAAGCGTGACTGGGATTGACGAGAATTTTCCCGACAGAGGCACGTCCTATACCCAATATCGCCGAAACACCCCGACGACTAAATATTTTTATGATACCATCGGGTCGCAATTTCGTTCCGCCGTAAGGTCAGGTCTTGGGTGGGCTAAAATAAAATATTGGCCGCATTCCTATCGTTGGTGCACCTTAGCTATAGCAGGGGGGGGGCGGGGAATCACCACGGCCAAACTGGGTGTGCCGGGTATGTCGACGGGGTAGAAATAAGACATCGCGGCATACCGCGAAGAACGCGCGCGCACACGGAGATGCACCACACAAACACAAGAGAAAGACAGACACAGTGGAACACACCTGTTCCGAAAACTGCAGGACGGTCGCGATCGCGCGTTCCATGTGTTCGCGCGCCTCCCCCTCGTCCGTCCCCAAGTACTTGAGCATCAGGTTCTTCAGGTACTGGAGCTTCGGGTCTTGTGCCTCCAGCCCTGCCCCGCCTCCTGCCCCGGCACCCTGATCAAGCACGCCACCGGAAGGTTTTCGATCGGGAAAAATGAATGATCGGCTTTTTTTTCTGAAAAAAAAAAAAAAAACTGTCGGGGAAAAAGTTTTTTTCAATCCGAGAAAACAACGATCGGAAAATAGCTGCAGGTACATCAATATAAAAAAAAACGAACAGTACCCAAGGCTGCTACAATACGAATACACCAAGGTCGGCTAGACTAACGTGGGGCAAAAAAAAAAACGGTACACCGTTTTATGGCTGATGTCCATGGACTCATGTCTTGGAGTTACAGTATTACGGGGAAACATAGTTAATAGGACCTACGGTATACATAAAAACCTATATATTTAACCCTTTTTACTAACAATATTTGTTCCTATTAACTATGGTCCCCCGCAATAGTACCAGGCACATATTTATATATCCATCGCATGATAAGACCATGGCGTGTATACCAGGTACTGTACATGATACCGGTACACACGGAGCAAGTATTTACAAAGTACTCGTTTTGTAGTCCTTTTCTTGAACTACAGTAGCGTGAACTAACTACCCTAATAATAATAAATAAATAAAAAGAAGAAAAAAGAGACGGTGTCTCGGACACTCGGATTCGACCCAAGGATCAGCAGATAACCACGGCGTCCTCGACCCCACACAGCCTGTCGCTCCACCGTGCTGAGCTACTGCCGTGTGTCCAGATGTCGTGATGACGACAGCAGTGCTCGTGAGTTTCCGTAAATCATTCCATGATTAAAAACAGAGAAGTACATCCGCGTACCTGGTGTACGCATGGACACTATTCATAACTGTTAATATACACGTGCCTGGTAACGTGTTATCGGGGAACATACCACATAATCAGGACCAAATACCAGGTATGCTTGTTAACAGCAAAGATCTCGGTTGACATACGAGTAGTCAAGGTTTGGCCTGTCAAGGCCAATTAAAAACTGAATACACGACTGTAGTTCTAGTGTTGGAGCTCCGTGACAGAATGTCTGTCAAGCGGTTTAAGGTCTATCAACCGACATCTTTGGTTAATATTACGGGGGACCATAGTTAACAGGACCTATGGTATAGATAAAAACCGATATGTTTTAACCATTTTTACTAACAATATCTGGTCCTGTTAACTATGGCCCCCCGTAATAGTAAAAACACTGGAATGTATACAGTAGGTTGTACGAGTCGTAGATGAATATCCCATATATCCCCGCCCGCCACGACCACGAGTATTTTTACTATTACGGGGGGCCATAGTAAATAGGACCAAATATTGTCATAAAAAATAGGTAAATATATGGGTTTTTGTGTGTACCGTAGGTCCTATTTAACATGGCCCCTCGTAATATTAATAGTACTCGCTGCGAGTACGCAGACGCTCAGTATGATAAGAAACAAAACCCCGCCTTGCTGGGGTGCCGCCTGTGCCGGTGCCGACGGGTCTCTCTCGTCACTCTCACCAACTCCAAGCTATTGCGGGGGGCAAAGTGAATAGGACCAAATACAGTCAGTAAAAATAGGCAAATATAGAGGTTTGTGTGTGTACCGTAGGTCCTATTTACTACGGCCCCCCCGCAATCACTGCGACGTCACAAAAATGTAAGACAAGCAAACCGAGAATTGCATTTTAATGAGGGCAACAATAATATGCTTACCGTATCAACACTGAAGTTACTACCAGGTAGAATATTATAGGTTGTAGTAGATGATGGGCTCTGAGCAAACTCCGACTCGCAGAGAAAAAAATGTGTTGCAAAGGTAATGAGCAAAGTGCCGACTGTACATCTTGTGCATGTGTATATAGATGTATGGTACGTATTCGGTGAAAATCGGCATGGTAAGACCATCTACCTCATACAAATATAACTCAGGCTACCAGCAGAAGATAAAATGAGGGTACGATGATGGGGGTGAAAACGAAATATATACGAAAAAAAAAAAAAAAAAAAAACGATCGGAAAACTGAGTTGTTGGAGAAAATCGGCCAGAAACTTTGTCAAATACAAAAAAAAAAAACAATAACGGTAGGAAAAACGATTTCAAGAATAGGCTCGGAAATTTGATTCTGAAAACAACAAAAAATCGGTCAGCAAGGATCGCTGACAACTTTTCAGTTTGATACCTGGTATGTACCAGTCATCAACGCGGTGAGAGGGGAAACGCACACAACAAGGAGGGGAGGGGGGGGGGGGGGGGGGGGCTGTTTTCGCTGGCCCGCAAAAGGAAAAACGCCGTGCGCAAATACCATATGTGCTGAGCCCACGGGGGGGGGAACATCTTAACAGTAATCATAATCGAATGTGGTGTGTAAACATACTAAAATAGGATATTTCGAAGCATGGTTTTCCGGTCCATCATGGATTGGGATTACTACCAGGGGGGGGGGGGGGGGGGGGGGCAAGGAAGAGCAGTCAAGCGAGATATACACCCATGTATACGCACTAAATGTTGTCATTTTTTTTTGTTTGTTCGTGTCCTTTCGTTCCTCTTGTGCCTGTCTCGGGCGTCGTATGTATTTATTGGGAATAAATATATCACACAGCGGTGGCGGATGGGAAGTAGCAGTCAGATCTGACTGCTATGAACAGCTCAGTGGACAATCGTGTGTCTTTAAAAAACACACCCACTTTAGAAAAAAAAAAAAAAACAACAACAACAACAGCGATCGCTTGCATCCCATCCGCCACCGCTGTGCGATATAATATACCAGGTATATAGATACCTGGTACATACAATATATTATATATATACCTGGTATATATACCCAATACATACATCCAACGCACGAAAACGCATGCCCACCCGCTTGAGACAGACACGAAAGGTAGCAAAAACACGAAAAAACAGGAAAATGACAACCTTGAGCAAGGCACGGGAAGCGCACGCTTTAAATACCACTCGAACCAAAGTTACCTACATTTAGAGACAGTGGTACGAAGTATGTATACGAGTGTAGTGAGGTGGCTTGGTAGGTGGTCCGCGTGCCTATCAAGATCAATTTCGTGGGTTCAAGTCTCACCGAGTGCATGCTCGTAGGGACTTTTTTCTTGCATAAAAAAAGTGGCTGGGGGAAAGCGCGAGAGCGTGAGTTGGCTACGTTCGATGAAAATCGACGAGCGGTGGAAACGCTGAACCCTACGCGTGACAACAAATGAAGGCACGTACCGGGGGGGAGAAGGGACGACACCTGTGACCACGGCTTGTCCAGAACATCGCTGAGGGTAAAAACTCCCACGAGTTGGGCTGGAAAGTAAAAGTGATGAATTTATGAAATAAAAGAAGTGGTATGTATATAGTGACAGAAACAAAATATAATGCCGGCGACTGCCACGGACGCATGCGACTGCAAGGGGGAGGAGGGGGGGGGGGGGGGGTGTACTCGATAGGAGAGATGTACTCGATCTCATGCATGGCCGTAGTCGTATGACCATAGACCCTCGCATCCCTACAATGCCGAGACGGAGCATGTCGGGTTTTCACCGACCAGGCAAACATTGCTTGCACCAAGCGCGAAGCGCCGTGAGGTGTCTGGCGGGTCGCATGAATGGTGAGCTGCATCCTACTAGTAATAAGAACCGCTTTTGAGGCGGACTTGAATATGGACGACAGCTTCAATGAGTTGATTTAATTTCCGGTGTAGGCATTTCCAGAGACAGCAATGGGAGTACTACGTAACTGCCTCTTGGGTGCCTTAACCTTGAACACTACGTGATACGATCATTCCCAATTGTGCGGAGTAAAGGTTCTTCACCTCGCACAAATGATCAAACTCGACAACCAGCTGTGGGCGACCGCCAAAAAAAAAAAAAAAAAAGGGAAGAGGGGGCGGCGGGGGGGGGGGGGGGGGGGGGGGGGGGGGGGGGCAAAACCTCGTCCCCCCCCAAAAAAAAAAGAAAGGATGGGTGTTTGCTGTGCTGTGCTGTGCGAGCGGCTGGCCGGCCCGACCTACCTGTATCGCCAGCATAGCCTTCTTTCGGTATAGTCTGTATTCTTCCTTAAGGTCCTGGTACTTTTTCATCAGGGATGCCACGGCTTCGCCCTGCCCCCCCCCTCCTCCTCGTACGCCGGGGGCGCCGCCGCCCGCCTTAAACATGTCCAGCTTAGCCATCGCGTCTTCCTGGGACAAACAGACAAGAGATGAAAGCATGATGTTTCACAAAATCGTTACTAAGGAAACATCACCATCGGGGGTGCATCGAAGCATTAAGCTGAACGAAAACAAGAGAAAACAGGGATGCGTGTGTATACATACTTACTGTAGTACACACCAGGTACATCACATCGTTGACGGAAACATCATCCTCCAGCAACGGACTATACCTGCGCGTCCAGCTTAGTAGTAGTGCACTACAGAAACCTAAACATTACTCCAATCACGAGTGGTTTTGTGCCCACGACGGAGCTGCAGTCCTGGACAAAGGGCTACACACACAAAAAAAAAAAAGAGGGGAAACAACAACACATCGTTGAAGAATCATCAATTCATCATCATCATCATCATCATCATCATCACCAGCAACAATCAACAATCGTTGCAGAATCATCATCAATTCATCATCACCAGCAACAGTCAACAACAACACCAACAACACCATCAACGGAAACATCCCTAATGACAGTGTAGCCATCATCAGCAGCAAGAACAACGACAACAACAACAACAACAACAACACCATCATCACCTCCAGGGAGCTGAACCCCGAAGTTCCCCGCACGAACGCTAGCCAGATACACCATCTATCTATCTATCTATCTATCTATCTATAGATCATCTACCCGGTAGATGCTAACGCTAACCTTCCGTTGTGATATGCGGTGTAGGTGTAGGATCTCTCTATGCCATGCAGGATCTGTGTAAGCACACATACAGTCCTACATCATGCCGTACAGGAAACACGTGCTACCTAAAGTAGATAGATAGATCATGCACATTTTACAGCTCCCACCCGATGGCAACATGAGCTATACACCACACAGATCATACAGATCATACAGATCATCTGCCCTGAAAGGTCTAGAGGTACCGTAAATCATTGAGTGGGGAGCGGTCATCTGTCCGGGGTGTGGAGTGTTATGTCGTTTTCCGTCTGCTGTTCACCGTATCACCCGGGTGATAATATTACACACCGTATTCATCACACGGGTGGTAAGACAGCAAGCACACCGTATGTATAGCACCAGGGTGATGATATAACACAGTATTTATCACACGGGTGGTAAGACAACACCGTATCACACGGGTGATAAGATAACACACCGTAACACCCGGGTGACGAGATAACACACCGTAACACCCGGGTGACGAGATAACACACCGCATTTATCACACGGGTGGGAAGACAGCACACCGTACATATGTATACATAACACAAGGGCGACAACATAACACCGTAATCATCCCACGGGTGATAAGATAACACACCGCCGTATCACACGGGTGATAATATAAAACCGTACAACACGGATGATAACATAACACTCCGTACAACACGGGTGATAAGACAACACGCACATCCCTCGGACAACGTTTCAATCTGATATTTTCTGGACAAGGGGTAGAGAGCGCAACGGGCGGAGCGACGCGCCTACGGAATTTTTCTCGACGAGATCGTTCCCATAGCCACCATTTTAGTCATGTTCTTCCTCTCCCTGATTTCGGAGATAATCGGCTCGGAACTCCCTCCCAGGGAGGGGGGGGGTGTTATCTCAGCACTAGAGGTGATACGGCGTCATCTTACCACCTGTGTGATAGATACGGTGCTATCTCATCACATGCGTTATTCGGCGCTCTCTGGCGAGCGGCGACGCGCGCGGAGTGAAAGAAACCCCTGAAGAGCAAAACGAGATTTAAAAAAGAAGAAAACATATACCAGGTAACAACAAAAAAGAAAGCAGTACCTTTTTGACAGGAAAAAACAAAACAACTTGAACGAAAAAGTATCACAATGAGACGCCGACAAAAATGCAGTATCACGTAACAGGGTAACGATTACCTCCTCGACAAGAAAAAAAACGGATCAATACTACAAAAAAAAAAGGTACCTCCTCGACGATGAAGTTGTCAAAGCGTTGCCGCCACCGAGCAAAAAGTGAATGTAAACAAAAAGGTATCAAAAAGTAACAAAAAAAGGTGCCTTCTCGAGGCTGAGTTTCTCGTAGCGTTGCCGCCATTGCGCAAAAAGTGAGGTGTCGAAAAAAAGGTACCAAAAAGTAACAAAAAAAGGTACCTTCTCGAGGCTGAGCTTCTCGTAGCGCTGCCGCCACTGGCCGGCGAGGGCAGTGTCGCCCCCCTCCCGCTTCAGGAGCTCCGTCTCCTGCACTTGCTTTTGGTAGGCATGCCGCCAGGTCTGGCGCGAAAAAAAAAAAAAACGAGGAGACCCAGACGTGGAAATATAGCGCACGAAAAAGGCAAAAAGGGTACTGGTACAAAAAAAATTATGGGCAGTGCGGTATTCGCCAAAAACGGGTACACAACTGAGGAATTATGCATGATAAAGCTACTGTCGACGGAACGGTACCACAGCAGTGCGCGTATTTTACACGCTATTGTTCGCGTTGCCACCGTGTCCAACAACATAAGCATCGCTTTTACCCTAATAGTTCGAACCATACGCGTCCTTCCATCTCGAGACAGACAGGCAAATACACCTACCCATCTAGGCCGTCGGGCTGCACTTTTTTTCTTGGTTCTCTCAAAACTCACTCAGTCTTCCGGGGGTGTGATAGATGCCAGGTACACAGCAGCTCCCCCTGGCCCCTTTTTCTACTGCGCTTGTACTTGTGACTAAAATTGACCCTAACTGCAGAGCCCTTATTAGGACCGCAGTCCCGTTTGGGGGGACAAACTGCTCAGAATGTGAGTGTTTTTGTCCCCAAAACCGGGCTGTGCCGTAAAAGGCTATTATTAATAGTAAAAGGGTTATTAACCCTCCTATCAAAAGTACTGCACTGTAGAGGTGCCTAAATTTGACTCTATTAACCCCTTTAGAACCGCAGTCCCGTTTTGGGGACAAACTACTTGAAATTTGAGTGGTTTGTCCCCAAAGCGAGACTGCGGTTCTAAGAGGGTTAACAGTTTCAACCATTCAGCCCCAACCATGGGAGTGCGATTTTATGGGGATAAGGCACGAGAGCTCCAGAAAACAGGACCCCTACCGGTAGTCGTATTAATAGTACCACTATGTCCGCAAAATATAATGAACATTTGGACATTCATTTTATACACGAACTGACTGCATGTTTACGGACAGAGTGGTACATCCTAGAAACGCCTACTACGTACATACATAAGTACCTGGTACATATTAACAAACATTTTTGTTTATGGCAGTTTTATTTTTCTTCCTTTTGCAGTGTCTTTCTTATTTTTCAAACACTCGTACTGCAAGCACGTTCGTTTTGCGGGTCTCCTACATATTGGCAGCGTGTTTTTTCCCACTACAACTCCTTCCGTTGCTCCCTCGGGGCACATGCCAGCTATCCCCTACCCCCGGCGGCGCCGCTGCTGCCTTGCTTCCTGTGGCAGCCGATGCTGTCTGTAGCAATTGACCCTTATTCGGCACGTTTGTTTTTTTACTCACAAGTGCCGAAAGGATTTCACCAAATTAATCGCACGAGTACATACATAGCACGTTTGTTTCGCGGTTTCCAGTGTATGGATGCTGTGATCGACAACTCTTCTCGGCACTTTTCCCCCCTTTCACAAGCCAAAAGGGTTTCAAAATTGCTGTAGACTATTATACAGCATGCCTGTCTCTCGCGGTTTCCTATGTATATATGGTAGCATGTTTGTTGCCACCCCCCCCCACCCCACCCCAACTCTTTCTAGTCGGTGAGATCGTTCCTCAACCGATGCACACTGTCCCCCTTTGAAATCGCCAGAAAAATTCTAACTATGAATGCTACGGAACAGCGTGTTTCTTCTATGAGGTCTCAATATATGGTAGCATGTTTTTGCTCCCACCCACCCCACCTCTTCCTTGTCAGTGAGCTCGTTCCTCAGTCGCTGCACCTCCTCCTCCAGAGCAGCCACCTCCCCCGACTCCGCCGCCGAGCTCTGACCCGAAATGCGCCGCTGCTTCTCCGCGATGCTCTCCGCGGACACCTGTCGAATCTGCCCCCCAGCGGCGAGGGCAGGGTACGAGGCGTCGGCGGGGAGGGGTGGGGAGATGGGGTGTAGGTTAAGGGGGGGTGGCGGCGTGCTAATGACATGCATGGCCGTAGTCGGGCGGGGGGGAAGGGGGGTGTACTCGATTTCGTCAGGAGGGGGGGGCGGGGGGGGGGGGGGGGGAGATGTACGAGTACTCGGTAGGAGAGATGGATTCGATCTCATGCATGGCCGTAGTCGTATGACCATAGACCCTCGCATCCTTACAATGCCGGGACGGAGCATGTCGGGTTTTCACCGACCAGGCAGGCATTGCTTGCACCAAGCGCGAAGCGCCGTGAGGTGTCCGGCGAGTCGCGGGGGGGGGGTGTACTCGATAGGAGATAAGTACTCGATCTCATACATGGCCGTAGTCGTATGACCATAGAGGGAGGCGGGGGGGGGGGGGGGGGGCGTGAGGGGAGGGGGGGAACGGGGTTGGGGAGGAAGGAGTGGGGTGTACTCGATATCATGCAATGGCCGTAGTCGTACGACCATAGGGAGGGGGTGGGAGGTGAAGGTTTGGGGAGAGGGTTTGCTGGTGAGGCAAAAGGGGCGACAGACGTCGAGTCCTTGCGAAAAACGTTCGACACTCCTGGGCAGCTCCCATCGACACGAGGGCTGCTGAACGCATGCTGCTGCTGCTGCTGCTGCTGCTGTCGCTGCCGCTGCTGTTGCTGCTGCTGCTGCTGCCGCTGCTACGCCTGGCTGTGGCTCTTGAAACCCATCGGCGGGGGGGGGGTGCTTCGGAGAGCTCACAGTCTCGGTAAACAACATGCCCGTTCCGTACAGTGGCGTGAGGAAGCGCGCCAAGTACAACACTGCACCCAGTCCCTCGGCTGAGTACGAATACAACCGCCGGGAGGTTGAGCGCAACGAAGAGCCGCGGATGGCGAGAAGCTTCAGCAACCTTTCTGGGTACACTCTCTCGCTTCTAAAAGAAGCGGGGAGGTTAGCAACGCCAACGAAAGCCGACCGCGTATCTGAGCCCCGGGGGGCAACAAGCGGAAAAACAGGTGTACAGTAGGAGAAATATCTGCGTTTCGCCGCGCTTGGTCCAAGATCTCCGTCGGTTTGGTTCCTTCCGTCGGTATGGCTGATACGAAAAACGCGTGCGAAAAATACCCCACCGCACCACATCCACGTCCATATACCATCGCTGGGGAACAAAACCTTCCACCTGAAAAAAGACAAGGCCTCTGCAAAATAACTCCACCTTATGAAAGCAACACCAAAAAAAAAAAGGCAAGTGGTATGCACTCAACATGAACATCACTACCTCCACTTCCGAAAAAAAAAAGGCGCCAAGCTTTTCGCGCACCAGCACTTTCGAGGCGAGACGAGAGAGTGCGGGCAACATGACAGCGGCAAAAGCCAGGGAGCTAAAAACAAAAATCTGGAGTTGCTGGCGCACAGGGCAGGGCAGGGCGCCCGCCCGCCCGCCACTTTTGTCGCATTTTAGCACAGTTTTCCTTCCACACATCAGACATAAAAGGAGCGTTTAGACATTAATATGAAGACCGAGCGATCCTTATATTTCCGGCCAGAGCGGTACCATATCAGATCAGATCAGATTAAATAGATCTCCAGATCAGATAGATCTCCAGAACAGATTATTAATAGACAGATCCCCATATTTCATGATCTAATAGACCTTTTGGAGCGAAGACACATTTCTGATATATACTTATGATCAGCACGGACGCTATGTACGCAGTTTTTTTCCATAGATCGCGTAAATAAGATCAGATCAGATCAGATCAGATCAGATCTCCCCATTTCATGATCTAGATATTCCGGCGGCAAGACACATTTCTGATTCGTGTGACCTGAATGGTTTACGTACACCAGATCATGCTTTCTCGGTGGGATGGATCTGTACAGACAACGCTTCTCGCGCAAAAAGCTTGCCGGGGGCGGGCGAGTCATTTGATACGGCTCATCATGTTGGACAACACATCATGCAAACATAGGATTAAGATCATCTACTCATGATCTATATGAGCTGATCCATCAAGAGATCGTCATCTATCTGTTCGACGTGTCGAACTGATCATTCCTGACGCCGCCTGCGTTAGGGAGAGGCGTACGTACGGAAAACACGCCGGTGTAACCCCCCTTTTCTCCTATTGTCCTCACTTCTGCCTCCCGCTGTTTCCTTGTCAGCTCTGCCTTCACGCGGTACCTTCGATACTCCTCCCGTATGCTCGCCACCTGTTTACGCGCACCTTCCAGCTGTGGCGAGAAGGGGCCCGCGCAGGCAGACAGGGAGGCATGTAGGCAGGGGAGGGGGGGCGGGGAGAGGGGGGGGGGGGGGCAAGCAAAAGCACGTGAGCGTTGTGCGAGCGCGCAGAAGACATATCGAGTGTCGTGAGGTCTGTCTTGGTCTAACTGAAAGAGCGCGTTATCATACCGTTCCGCATGGTGGGTAGGTGCTACTGTACGAGTATATGTAACCACAACAAGCAGGCGTTTTTCATTGTGCCTAGCGCCGGCAAGGGTCGGAGCTACAGGTCAAGCTCCAGCCCTTTTACATTGTGGGCGCACAAGCGCCCTCCACATTTGCTCAACACCTCTGCTAAATACGCATAAAACCAAAAGCGGCACAGAGCAGGGGACAAGGGGCACACGAAAGACCGAGCCGAAACGCCTCAACCGAACACAAGCAGGGAACAGGGGCCAGGTGAGAGACCTGGCCGAAACGCGTCAGTATATACACCACAACCAGGGAACAGGGGGCACGCACGAGACCGAGCCGAAACGCCGAGACCGGGTCGAAACGCCCAAGTAGACCACAACCAGGGAACAGGGGCCACGCGCGAGACCGAGCCGGAACGCCCAAGTAGACAAGAATCAGGGAACAGGGGTCAGGTGAGAGACCAGGCCAAAACACCCCAAACCGATCTCAACCAGGGAACACGGGCCACGTGAGAGAGGCCGAGCCAAAACGCCCCAGTAGATCAAAACCTGGGGATTGGGGCCGAGCTAGAGACCGACGAGAAGCGCTTCAAAACGATCACAAAATCACGGAACAGGGGCCGGGGGGGAAACCTTGCCTCGCCCAACAATTTTGAAGGAGACACGGCCGGTCCGTCGCGCCCTCTCTCCACGCGGGCCGTATAACAGACCTAGGCCCAGCTGCGGCACAACAAAAAAATATAACTTGAAAATCACTCGACTACTTACAAACACTAGCTCAAGTCTATAACCCTCTATAGCCCCGACCGCGGAAAGAAGATGGTTGATGTAACGAGGACTTATTATGGACCATCAAGCACTGATTCCAAGGTGGGCCCACTTCGGAACTGGGCCAACACTACTGCAGTTGACGAAAATTAGGCATGTAGACCACCAACCATGATGTAGACCATCAACCATATGTCCAAGCTGGGCCGAGTCGCTCCCACAAATCGATGAAGAGTGAGTACGTGGACCATCAACCATTTAGTAGGAGCTGGGTCGTACACTAATTGAAGAAGTGCATGTTGTTGCCGAAACTGAGCTATCGTCGTGTCCACTACCTTGATTGGGAGTTAGAGTCGACCAACAAAAATCAACCATTTTTCGAAATTGATTACCTGGTAGTCGAATACCAACCATTTTTCGAAACTGATCCAAGCCGTGTCCAATACTCGTATTTGACGAGAAGAGAGTTTGGAGTATCAACCATCTTGTCGAAACTTGACCAAAGTCGTGTCCAATAACTTGATGAGGAGTAAGTGCGGGCCATCAACTATCTACCATTGTTGTCGAATCCGGGCCAAATCGCATCCGCCACTACGGCTCACCACGGTCGCTGATTCCTCGGGGGAAAGAGATACGGGGGGTATCTCCAGCGGCTCGCCCACGTTCACTTGCGAGAACTCCGCCACGGCGGATTCGTCCGCGAAGCCTTTCCACCCCTGCGTCTCGTACTCGTCGTCGTACTCTACCAGCAGCCACCACATGCCGCCCTCGCGGACCCGTCGGAGGAGCTGCAGCGGGGAGGCTCCCTCGTGCTCGTCTTGCCTGTTTTTTTCATTTGCATACGACAAACGAACAAAATGAACAAAAATGAGCAAAATGAACAAAAATGAGCAAAATGGACGGAATGAAACGAAACGAACGAAAACGAACATTAGATAGATATACAAGGTGAGCAACGGGGAAAATACACACACACAGATCAACAACCGTTGAGAAAAAAAGGGGCAGTAGGGAAAAGAGCGCGGAAGGGAGAAAAGAGCGACGGTGGAGGGCGCCAAAAAAAAGTACCATTTCGGACGGAAATATAAGAACCGTTGGAGTACAGACATGGCGTCCAAACGTTCCTTGTATTTCCGACCAGAGTTGGCATCTGGTGTTAAGCACGCGTACAAATATTTATATACATACCAGGTACATGAAATACTCTTTTTTTTGCGCATTGCCATGCATTTTTATTTCGGTCGCGGGTCTTCTTTTCTTCGGGGCAAAAGCAGGGGGGGCGCGCGTACACCACGGCGAAAAACGTGAGTCTCGGTCAGGCTACGCGGCGCGCGCTCTGGGCGTTCAAAGTCGCGCGAGCTGGCAAGTAAATCACGAGGTTGCTTCCCGCCGAGCCAGAGCCAAGCAGGACAACGCAAAACCCACAAAACAACGAAAATAGGTTTACCCATCGTCACGTACGCCACCAGCCAAAAAATCGCAGTCAATCCGCACGCTTGACCAGCAGGGTATACGATGCGGTGCGATTAATATGAACTCGGAACACAAACATTTCGAGAAAGCGGTGTAATTACAGCTATATGCATATTCGTCTATTTATTTCGCTCCGCTGTCTGCTGCAGATGCGGAGTGACCGCAGTTTCATGAAGTGGCGTGACCGGAAATGGGTCGCCCAGTGACGTCACGGCAGGAGGCGGCTGAACCAGGGGACACAACGTATTATCCCCTTTTCACTTGATAAGCCTCCAGATATATTTGAAATAGCCCCTTTTAACTGTTTTTGTTACCAATACACAAGGTTTCCATATAAATAGTAGAGAGGTGATTCTTGGGTAGGGGATAGGGAAATGCGGTCATCTGGCGGTCGAAACGGGTAACCGTGACACACGTCACTTCCGTAGTGACCGCAGTGACCGGTGCTCGTCACTGGACACGTATGGCTGCAGCTGTATCTATATCACACCGTCCTCCAAGCTCTCTAGCGTATTATGTAGCATACCTGGTAGCAGTCACGGTGTTTACAGCAGCCGCACTTCCAAGATTGTCCCTTGGTGACAATCGCGGGCGGTGCTTGCCTATGTGTACGAGTGGGTGCGTATACGTCTACACATGGGCGCCATCCCAAGGACTCCACACTTCTCTCCTCTCAACCTCAAAAGCACCCGCGGCGCGTAGAACACAGCAGTCGTATGTACTGTAGTCCAACGACAGCAGCAGCGGTACAACAGCCGCGAACCTGACATGATAGGCTCACAACTACACGAGAATATATATATAGAGAGAGAAACGCCTGATTGGCGATACACCCCACTTTTCAACTCGCGACACACCCCCGGTATTCCGAGTCAACCACGCCCCGAGGGGGAACCTTGGAGGAAGAAGGAACTCATACCGGGTAGATTCCAAAGCAAATACAAAACTAAGTGGTACGTTCGCTTATACGAGGAACTAGTATGGAGCGGTGATGCCTGTTGGGGAGTCAACCATATAACAATACCGGGGGACACTCCGAAGGTCACGAACGTCTACGAGCAGGGTACAATATGCTACCACGACGGCGACAACATGTACGCTTCATAAAATAAATTGTCAGGCTAGGTACGGGTACCTCCAGCCAGAACAACGGCAGCCAGGAATCTGGACCCGAACAGAATCCTGGTCGCGGCTGATCAGCCGCGACCATCGCCCGTCACCCGGATGGTGAGGGGGCACCGCTGGGGGCACCCTGCCGGAGGCCCGTTTATACGCGCTTTGGCGCTTCACTGCGCACGTACAGCTATTTTTAAAGTGTTTGCAATAACGTTTTTCTGTTACTTCCATTTCCGAAAAAAACCCAGCGAAGGTAGGACAAGATATATATAATATATATATATATATATATATATATAGATATATACTTCGAGGTATATATTTTTGAAGGAAGTAAAAGTACTTGATCGAAGGTACGTACCTGGTAGGAGTTTGACAAAAATGTACGGTATATTTTTTTGCTCTCCGTTGTCGATGGCTTATAAAAACCGAGCACAATGCCGACGGGTAGAAATAATGGTTTAACGCGAAGAACACACACGACTTCCATGCCTCGTAGGCACCAAACTGCGTTGCTTGCTGTACACGACACGAAAACCGCTGGCAGCGTAGAGGCTCGAGAGGCGTGGCTGGAGTATGACGCGGGCGAGGCGTCGTTGGATTTTGCCAGCAGGGCGCCGGCGGACTACCGGCGTCCCGCTGCTACGGTACGCTCTCGCCCGCTTGGTGTCTTGGAGGATACGTGGTCCCGAAAGGACTACGAGTACTTGCACGCGTGCTCGTACCGCCTTGCTTGTAGAGCGCGACAGCGTGGCAGCTCGTGCATCATTTCAGTTCCACCACACTGCGGCAGCAACAGCGGCGGCGGCGGCGGCGGCGCCACGGTCTGTATGTCGGGTACTGGGCGTGCTCGGAGCGGAGCGTGCCGGCGCATAAAGGCCGTGCTAGCAGCAGCAGGAGCATACGACGACGAGAAGAATAGTCGCTCCCAACAAGGACCAAATGCATACATGGAAGGTGTTATTGCTGGTGCTGGGGCTGGGGCTGATGATGCTGTTTAATGCTCTTGCTCAAGCTGATGCCGCCCCTGGCTGCCGATAGCTGTGCTGCTGCGGTCGTGGGATAGCAGCGGCAGCACTGAGGTCAATCCTGCCGCCGCCATCGTAGCTGGACTGCCGTGACTACTCGCGCGGTATGTTTTCTGTTTTCCGTTACTTTTTTTGTTTGCCGCGTTGCCGCACACCCCCACCTCCCTCCTCAATTTTGGAGGCGTCGCCTGCAGGATTTGGTTCACCTCGATCGCAAACACACCGAGATCATGATGGGAAGGGATCGGTTATACTATGTACTATTAATAGTCTTTGAGGGTCGTTGAGGTCTGCAAAATAAAATTCAAGCGGTGCTTATTTTAGCGACCGAGCTCAAGTTCACAGAGAGAGCGTACGCAGTCTGAGCACCAACTTTGTCGGGCTAGCACCGGGCTTCACGCGACGACGGGGCTCATTGTGACAGAGAGGGAGGAAAGCTTTATCCGGACCTAATCGGTGGCGAGGTGGTCACGAGAGGGGCGGGCGGCGTACGAGGCTGAGAGAAGGTCTGCGGTTCAGTTTGTTTTTACCGGTGCAAGGTGTTCCAATCAGGCGACGGACAATAACTTACATGAGAGGGGATGAGGATTCTGTTTTATTTCTGATTTTTTCGTTTTCATTTTCATTATTTTCGCGGTGCTATGCCGTGCTGTGCTTTCTCTTTCGTACTACTAGCAAGAGAAGAAAATAATTACCTTACCTGGGGTATGTACGTGCGTACGGCATGCGACGTTCGGGATGTTCTCCTGGATGGAGCATGGAGCTATTGGCATGAGCAAGTCGCCTTTGTGCGCCCTACAATAGTTTCGAACGTCGGTTCCATTCCATTCTTCCTCGGGCGAGCGTAGCGGGCGGAACCGCCCGCTACGCGAAGCGCTTGTAGACTCTAGAGATGTTACCGGGTACCCGCGAATATTACCCGCTCTGCTTATACCGCCACGGGTGTGGGTAACACTTCATATTCGCCGAGTATTTGGGGCCCGGGTACCCGTTGATTTACCTTGGGGACTCCCGGAGATGCCGACTTGTCATTTGTCACACCTCATCTCCTAAAATCACGTCCCCTGGTACATACTCGCAGGAAGTCTCGAGGAAACCCTGTTCAAAATGAACATGCTGTCTCATGCCTCACACCTCACACCATACTAAATCTAGAGGAGTTACCCTTTTGCCAATTCCCCGGGTACTCGTGAGTATTACCCTACATATCAATACCCGTCACGGGCACGGGTGACAGCCCAGTACCCAGCCCTACAAAACGTGGTACTCGTACGAGGACATACAGAGGCACAGAGTGTTGCAGTGCGATAGACCAAGACATGACACCCCACGCGCGGGCGCGGAGCCCGGAGCCATGCTTTGTCGTACAATAGTACGTAGTAGGCTCTCGCGACAGATTTACAGACTACAACAGCAGTTATTAAAAGTAGACTTGGTAGACCAAGCAATCAGAGTACGCACCATATTGCCCATTCTTCTCTCCTCTTCAATATCGTGTACGCAGCAGGTTCAGGAATTCTACGAACTCGTGCTCTTTGCCGTGCGACTGGCTGCCTGTCTGCAGGCTGCGGGCTGTCAACTGCGGGGCGACTCACATACCAGGTATATGTATATACGACGTCCAGAGAAGTGCTCTGTACTTGTATTGATAGTGTCAACAATAGCTCACCCTGATTCAAGCCCTCTCACCACCCACTTTGGTATGTAGCACAAAATCAGGAGCCCCCTGGTGTCGGTAACACCCAAGCAGAGCGCACGCACGCACGCATACGCACACACCTTCGCCGTGCGTTCTCCGCCGCCGCCAAGGCTTCTCGCAGTGCCAACAGCTGCCCATCCTTCTCGGTTATCTGGCGCTGATTCTCCTCAATGCTTCGTCGCGCGAGTGACAGCAATCGCTTAAACTTGGCCAGTGTTTCCTGCGCGAGGCGGTCGGTCCACGAGGAGGGAAATCAGTCTGAGAAGAAGCGCAGAAGACCGTGTCGTGTTGAGGACGGGGGTCATGGTGCCCCCGCTCGCTAGGCGCGTCCATCTACTCGTCGGAGGAACACCCTGTTTTCTTCACAATTCTTAGAAAGAAGGCCACCTATGTAACTCGAAGCAGAAGCAGCGAAGCAAAGACGACGTTCACGTTTTGACCCTTACTACTGCAGCTATCCAAACCTGCACGTTTTCCTGGTCAGCGGTGTTATCCGTCCCCATCCCCCCACCCCTCGAAGTCACTGCTAAGGTGGCTTTTCCATTGACGTTGTGCTCCACAGCCGACATTTGTATCGACCGAATGGACACCTCCTTCCGCTCCGCGGGGTATCGCTTACCGCAAAAACAAACCCAGATCCCACAGCTCCCAGCAGATCAGGGGATTGGAAAATAATTTCGAACGCCATATCAAGACATGAAAACCCCATATTTCGAGTTTTGAGGCAAACGCGGAAGGAGCGCCGAACACAAAGGAGCAAGGGAGTACCGACTCCTGCCACTGAGGAACTGATCTTTCTGCCGCGCTTGGTTCACGACACCAGCTCAGACTTTCAGCGAGAAGCGCGTCGATAATGGCGGAGGAAGCGATAGACACGGAGGAGTTGAGGGAGCAGGACCGATTTCTTCCCATCGCCAACATCTCTCGCATCATGAAGAAGTCGCTTCCAGACAACGCCAAGATTGCTAAAGACGCCAAGGAAACTGTACAGGTTTGCTGCCCCTCTGTCCAAGCCCCGCGCCCCCCATAATTGATTTTAAACGAATTATTTAAGAAGCGACACAAATCCAGCTGACAGGCTGTTCACGCTGCTGCACTGTTGTGGCAGCGAACGGAGTCTACAACTCGTAGCAGAGAGCCCGCCTCCGATTTACGTGTACGCGCAATTCGAGTACGCGAAGCCTGCAAGTTTGAGACGCCATGTGCTACGCGCCACCTGCAACCAGCGAAAGCCACGGTGGTGTTCCGCGGAGGCGACAGCATCCGTCCCTCGCTTTCGTCTCCCACGGTTCCCCCTCTCGCGCCAACGTCGATGCGCTTGCGTTTCTTTCGGCTCCCAACTGCGGTTTGAAACTGCTATGTACCTGGTATGTGGCTACGCTGTTAGCACGAGTACGAGCTACGAGTATTTGCGATGCTCAAGTTTAGTTCTGTACGTTACGCGTAGCAACGCGAAGCAGTTACGTATATACCAGGCACGAGGTACCTGGTATCAAGGACTTTCTACCACTGACCATATATGCACGACTTCTATGTGAGAAAAACTTAATATCAATAGTACGGTATACAGCAGTACATCGAGTAGCACGAACCATAGTTTATATTTTAACCCTTTTAGAACCGCAGTCTCCCGTTTTGGGGACAAACCACTCAAAATTCAAGTAATTTATCCCCCAAACGGGACTGCGGTCCTGAAGGGGTTAACCAGTGTACACAGGACTTGCTGTCGTATAACAACGTATGAAGAAGCACGAGCACGGCCCGTTGAATATTTTCAGGGAATTAGCGGACGACGCCTTTTTGATTGTGCGATAAAGTTACCAGTGCCAGAATGTGCGCAGATAGGCGCAACTTTTTTTTTTTTTTTTTTTTTGCTCATCCCATTTATTATCTTCGCACATCTTCTTCTCTCTCTCCTTCCAACGCGGACTCAGATCCTGGGTCACATAGCTACCCCCTTCCCGCTACGGTACGTGCCTTCATTTTTATCGCTAGAAGATTTCAGCCCTTTCTTCCCTCGTCGACTCGCATCGAATTGTGCCTACCCACGCTGCAAGGCGCTCTCAACAATTGAATCCTTTTTTATTTTATTTTTTGCAAATAAAGTCAAATGTCCGACCCACCTGGGGCTCGAACCCAGGACTCAACACACAAATTGAATTCGAGGTTAACCACTTGAACCACCGGGGCGACCGGCTATGTCAACTGAACCCACCCCAAGGCACAGCTAAACTCGTGTTGACTATGCACAGCCGGCACATGGCACATTTTTGTGTGGTCACGGACTCTTTCGTCAGAGAGTTAATGTGAGAACAACAACAACAACATGCAACGTGGTTGCCCCCCCTGACTGGTCGAGGATGTCATCGCTCGAGGCAAAACTACAAATATTATTATAATTAATACGTTAATTCCAGGTATGAACTGATATTCGTACCTGGTGCATACGGTATTTCGACCCACGGCCAGCGTCCCTCATCGACTTCAGGGTAACCATCAGTTAAAGGGGTTGACTGTTTTGTCGGCGACTGCTTTGTTGTCGTTACGAACCCACGCTACTCTGAGTGCTATAACGTACCAGTACAAGCATAACCATATGTGTGTGTGTGTGTGTTCTTTACGTTAAACCGTTCTTTCTACCCGTCGATATGGTACATATAAATAGCATGCGATACCAGGTATCATACGAAATACCGTACGTCAACATGGTTGTATCATACCAGAACCTGGTACAGCAGCAGTCAGCATTCTCACTCCTCTAGGGTGCCAATTATAAGGCCCAGAATCGGAGTGAAAAAATAAATAAAAATGGAGTGTCTTGGTCGGGCGGACAACGCGCCTCTCTCATCGGCATTTTTGCTTCTTCTTTTTTTCCCATTTCATGTACTGCTGCCTTCGCCCTTCTTTTCTCTCTCCCGCCCACGAGTGTTATTAACCGTTTTAGAACCGCAGTCCCGTTTTGTGGACAAACCAATCAAATTCCAAGTAATTTGTCCCCAAAACGGGACTGCGGTCCTAAAAGGGTGAATAGTAGTCGAAATTCAGATCCGGGGCCACATACGAGTAGCAGGCTCTTTCCCCCCCCCCCCCCCACCACGTCCGGTTCGGGCCTTGCATTTTAGTCGCCAGAAAGCTTCAACCCTTTCTTTCCACGTCGAGACGCGTCGTATAAAATATCATATACTCGTAGGTATCCGGCACCTGGGGTATCACTCACTTCGCGTTTCTGAGAATTTCGCATTCCGTACCCACCCGTACGTACGAGTACGTACTCTTGTTTTTGTTTCTCTTCTTTTTTTTTTTGCCGCCTTGGTCCGTCTGTCTCTGTTCTCTTTTGTGTGGGTTGTGTCGTACTTGACCCACCCACAAGACACAGGACTGATCGTTCTCTTTGTTTGTGAGTTGTTAGCTCTTACCAGGGTAGTCCCTACGTACCCTCTTATTGCCTTCTTGCCTTCCGTCTGGTCCTCTTGTGACGTCGTTATGTTGGTCCATCACGTGGACACATCGTAGGACTGATCGTACCAGCAGAGAACAACCTTGCCCTGGGGACTCGGGCTGCGCCCTGAGCGCATGTTTTGCTTTTTTTTTTAGTACGAATTATTGTTTTCTCCCTTCATTCTTTCTTTCTGTTTTGTTTTTCAACCCTCTTCGTGTTTTTCTTTCTCCTTTATTTTTCGAGTTGAAATATTACACCACGGATATGTTCCTGGGGTTATTCGGTTGCAAATGATTTGGGATGGTATACCAGAGCTCGTTTGTACCGTCATTTCCCTCACGGACTGGTATGATACTGCCGTGCGTACTCTTTCGTACTACTGCTGTAGATTGTTTTCTCCCATCGAGATGCGTTCTTGTTACAGCCTGTTTTGTGACCACAGGTAGGATGCCAGGGAAGTATGCTAATGTGAGAACATCATCACATACGGGCTTTTCGTTGATCCTCCCTCGCGCGTGTCGAAGCCGTGTCAATATTAGAAACCGCATCGAAGGTTTCGATAAATAGAAATATCGAGACAGATCATATCGACCGTGTTTTGCTCTTCAAATCACCATGCTTGTTATGCAGGTACTGTGTGTCTGTTCCTTCATATTAAATCGTTCTTTCTACCCGTCGACATCCAGCACAACCAGTGTCCGTGCCGATTCTTCAATCCTAGAAGAGATACAAGTTATGTGGTCACAAAGCTACGCCACAGAGATACTACGTTGCGACGTATGCAGTAAGCACTGCAGTGGGCAATGCAATGCCATGTCATCATACTAGATACGACAGTCACGACATACACAATCCATGAAAGAGGGAAACGAAAAGAAACGATCAAAGAGAAAATAAAAACAGAGTAGACAAATCGAAAGAGAAAAAGAAAAAGAAAATACTGAACGAAAGCTTCGATTTATCGAATATCGAGATCGTATCGATAGCGATTGTTTTGTTTGTCGGTATGGCATGGAACTCGATTCCTGTTCGATATCCCCAATTTTAACGTCGACGGCACAACGGGCATACCTGGTACGATAATATGGTACATTTAAACAGATGTCTTTTTTATTTATTTCACCAGGCCCTGCGGTTGGTTGGTTTGTTTGTCAAGCGTACAGGGTAGGGTTTGTACCGGGTTTTCCTTCATACCTGGTACATTATACGCGCGCGTGCTTGCCGTAGGGGTGTAGGACCTCGTGCATGCCCTGGAATTCTGCCGTGTTGTGTTCAAAGGGTATTATCTGTTGAGGCTGCATTGTCGCCCTGTCAAATGGGCGAGAACTTCGACTGGGCTGGCTCTCTGTTATCGGCACTTGGCTTTATCCGGCGTACACCGACATTTTCATACGGTATGATATACGTAGCACCTGGTATACGAGGTATATATCATCTCATGTCACGTGTTTATTTGCGGTTTGTCCGACGATTTGCTACTGATTGCTGTCGGGTGGTGCAGCGGCATTTCCCTTCGTCCTTTTCTCATGTACGGCACCTGTATGCGTGATCACATTAAACTCGGTCTTGGTTGTGTTGCTGTTACTTGCTGTTGTTGTTACTGCTGTTGTTGGTGCTGTTGTCGTTGTTGTTGCTGCTGTTGGTAGTGTTGGTGTCCGTGGTGTCTACCCAGTACGTCCGTGTTATGTGTAGTATTGATGTACTCAAAGTACTGTGATAACAACGCAATGGACCCAAAGATGCTGTGAAGTTACATGGAGCGCCTCACTTCGGTCGCAGAATCCCCGATGATTTGTCCGCACCTTTCGCACCCTCTCCCTGCGTCTAACAGCCGACTGAACCCGATCAAAACTCTCTACGACCGACACCGATTTTGCTCGCGCGCAGGAGTGCGTGTCAGAGTTCATCTGCTTCATCACCTCCGAGGCCAGCGATAAGTGCAAGCAGGAGAAACGCAAGACCATCAACGGCGAAGACTTGCTCTGGGCGATGAGCACGCTGGGTTTCGACAAGTACGTCGACCCACTCAAGATCTACCTCGCCAAGTACCGCGAGTCGGTAAAGTTAGAGAAACCGGACAGGAAGGGAAAGCGAGACGACGCCAACGAAGCAATGGCGACCAGCGGGACGTATTACGCGCCGCCGCCCCCGCCCCCCGGCGGGGGGGGGGCGGGCGGCGGGGGGGCGCACGGCATGATGACAGGGTACTGACGCGCGGCGACCTTTTACGGAAGCTGACCTGTTCTGCGATTGTTCGTCCATGTTTTATTGGATCGAGTAGGAAAGCTGCTCGTTCTCTGGTAAATAGAGCTACGACCCAACGGGACCAAGTAGGAAACAACGTAGTGGAGATTCCCGGGGGGGGGGGGGTGGGGGAGGGTGGGGGAGGGTGGGAGAGAGGTCAAGATAGCGAAAATATAAGTGTGTGTGGGCAGAAGTGTCTGTCGAAAGGTGGCAAAGGCTTGCCAAACGTAGACAGCAGCAGCATCACTTTTCTCGCGAGGGTGTGAGGTTGTCGCCGGCCGAAGCTTCGACAGAGCCGGCTCATCTGTTGTATGTAAACGCTTTGTAGAGATGTCGGGGGTATAGCAGGGGTCGAAAGGAAAGTGGAGTTCGATCGTTCTTGGGTCGAAACATGGAGGCTGAAGCGAAGAAACGGCTGCGAAAAATGTTTCACGTGTATAGCTCTAATCACATGTCTTGTGAGCCTATCGCTACAGAACTTGACTTGATGCCACCAGTAGTTGGATTTTCTTGTCAATGGCAACCCTTTCTGGTGGCCGTTGAAGGTCTGGCGATTAACTTCCCAACACCATAGCGACCATCAGCGCAAAAACCACCTCGTTGTGAGAGGCGTTTTGCGGGTATGTATCTCGAAGTGTATCGTGCCCGCACGGTAACATGCGTGCGAGTCGCGGTCCAGGTTCAGCGTAGCACCTGCTGTTTATATCAAGCTGGTGACGATGATGAGACCCTCAAAATTACAAAGTTAGCAGACCGCATATTCTTGTGTATTCTCGCAATGACCCCTCTTCCGATAGGTGGCTTCGTCAGCGCTTTGTCGCCATGAAAAGGATGGCTAGCTTCGCCTCGTACGACGCATCTTTTATGAAGTTCTTCTAAGCAAGCTCCTGTTACCTGTTGCATCATGCAAACGCTCCGTCAGAGGCGGTAAACGGATACCACGTGTACATTTTTTCGCATCGTATGTATCATGTTGTAGCAGAGGCGGCGTGCTACTATCGAATCAACGGGATGCTACCCGGAGTCTTTTAGCAGCGGTCACCGCCGGTCCAGTTCGGCCTTTTTATTGACGTCGTCCTCATAATTCCCCTGGCTTTACCACCCATTGACTCCGCTCGCTGCATATCGCAGCGGTTATGGTCTGTGTTCTTCGTTCGCCCTCGGTCGGCACTGGACACTCCGCAGAGATACTCCTGTACGACAGTAAATATCGATATGATACATGGTGGACATTTTGAAAACAGAAACACCCAACACACGGGCAATTGCCGTCAAGCGGCCGGCTGGCGCAGTTCTGCAATCAAAGGTACATCGGCACGAAGCAGCCCATAAAAGCAAGATTTCAGGTGTGTGGGAGCAGGGTATTAATGGCTACGGCATGCTGAGGTAAATGCTTGAACATTCAAGCCATGTGACGATCTAAACACAGGCCAGTTGTTATCTTGACGGCTCCGAACTCCGGTGCTAGTGCATACTACTGCTGTGCCGAAAGTCTGAAATATCATCGTCCGAAGGACGGATACCCTCCCGCGCCCCGCTCACTCCGTGGTCCCAAGTGTCGGTCTTCTCTTCTAGCTTGTGCCGTGATGCTGGCCTGCTCTTTCCACTACACGACGAGCTATGTACGAGATACCGTGCATCACAATACACGCCCACGAATGAGAAATACCCTGAAAATAAGCACTTCAGGCCCACGGCTTATTTTGGGGGACACTCAATCAAGAAGCTTGGGTTCAAAACTCGTTCCCAGCGGGGAGCTCTATCTATATTTAAAAACTACCGCTCGTGCCTGGTATAGAACAATAGCCTATCCAAGACCTATCTACTATGCTTACGGTTGCTCCGGGTTTGTGTCCCAGGGTAAGGTTCAAGTTTTACTCCGGTTAGGCGTTTCTTATTCTGATTGCTGTGTATATATTTGCAAGGAGCCCTCAACCCCCTTCCTTCTTTTTGAGCATTGACGTTTTGATCGAGGCCATTTTCCTGCTTGTGGGGCACCCCGATGCAAAAAACATACCATGTGGTACCTCAGACCTGGTAAAACACAACTAAAACCCCTTCCGCCGAGATATATACTGATGCGGCAGAACCAGCACACATTTTATATTTTTGCGTCTGTCTCTGATTAGCCCGCGCTAAAAAAATAAGTTTAAAATTTTCGCAAGGCTCGCGGGCGCTTGATGTTAAAATCAAGGATAGCGGGTCACTTCGTATCCCTCGACAGGTCTGTTTATTAAGTCGGTACTCGTTGGTACTCGCGTAGTTGTGCGCTTAGAGATAGAAGAAGAACAGCTTTATTCCTTTCGTGCACGACGGAACTGAGACCACGCTCGTGTCTCTCTGGAACACCCTTGGTGTTCCACCTAAGATACGCCCTCCAAGTACTACAAATACGATGATCCCAGTGCCTAAACCCAGGTAATTACCGGGCTTTCAACCTCATACAAGGCAGTATCATAACACTAGCCCACCCTGATGAGCCGTATATATATGCAGAATTATGGGAAATTCATGGAAACCCCGATTCCACGAACTAGAACATGAGTCGAAGATGCGGCTCCTCATAACCCACTCCCACACCTCTGAACGGCAAGGCAACGAGGCCGGCAAAGTACGTTTAAAAAAAATGAAAGGAAGACGTAGCCTTAAGGGGCAGGAAGAAATCGCCAACAAAAAAACATCGCCATGTGACCCGCGACGGGGGGGGGCGAAGAAGATGCGGGGAAAAGTGAAAAGTGAACATAAAAAAAACGAGAAGAAAAACTAACACGGAAGATGTCGAGACCCACACAGAAAACCCCGCCTACAACTCGGTAAACGTGTCCTGTGCCACAAATGAGTGCCCCGATTACCCAGACCAGCCCCGACACTGAGAGGGGGGGGGTAGGCAGGACAGAATACGCGAAAACCACCCCCAACCGAGCCCCAAAAAAAACCAAAAAAAAACACAAAAAACAAACAAACAAACAAACAACCCAGGAACACACCTGCCTGAAAAGCCCCGACCCGAAAACTCGGAAAACGTCAATAAGTTGAAAAACCACCCCCCAGAGTCCAGGAAAATGTCAAGCAAAAAATATCGAGAACAGCCGAGAAGCGAAAGTCAGCTATCCACGGCGGCGCCTCGAGATTCGTCTACGTTACGCTGGACCCTCCATGCAAATGCGCTAGCCCAGTGGATTTGTAGACACCAAGAGCCTCGTACAACTCTCGTCGAAGTCGTGTAGCGCGCCGGAGAAAGAGGAAGCTTGATCCGTCCCGGGTCGTCCAAACATCGATCCAAATATACTCCAATCCGTGGGCGTAGTCGCGCTGATTAACCCGAGCCACCACAGACCGTCGTCGCCCTTGTACCAAAAATGAGCCCCGTTGGGAAGCACGGTGTTGCAGTGTCGGCGGAGTCAGTCGGCGTTCGAGACGCAGCCATAGCCGGGTGCCAGGAACCGCTCGCCGTTACTCCGAGAGAGCTCCCGTTGTGCCGCGCCGATTCTCATTCGGCGGTACAGGCGGTTGGTTTGGCGGTGCTGGTTCGGGGTGCCGGCCCAGTAGCGCAAAATTGCGTGGCGAGAAAACTGAAGGTCGATTTCCCGTTTCAAGGATGGACGAGATAGTCCTGTCCAGCGCGTCTCGTACATCACTGCTATGACGCCACCTCGACCTCGAACCGATTGGTGTCCGGTAATCTTTTCCACTTCGAGTCGGTGAAGAGGTATCGAGACGTCGTCCTGGGTGATGTGGTACGGGGGAGATTTCTTGGAGAAGTTGTTGAGTACGTACTGCGTCCACCCCGCTGGCAAATACTTCGGCACGTCGCCACGGTCGTGGGGGTTGGCACAGGGCTTGCACCGTTGAACTGAAACGCGCCGACAAGCATCCGCGCCGGGCATATCGGAAGGAAGATCCAAATGCAGGAGCTTTACCCCAAGAAGAGATCCGTCCGGGGTGTCCGCTGAGGAGCAGGGGCCAACTGCGAGAACTTTGTACGGGCCTGTCCAGTTGAGTGAGAGTTTGGCCTTGAAGACCTTGGCGTCCGTGTCGGGCTTTGCGCCCTGGCGGGTGGTGCCCACCGTATTGTAGACCCACGCCCAGCCGCCAACGTCAAATTTGGGGACCGGACGCAGAGCGTCGGAGAGGGCGGAGTTCCGGCGGTTCACGCGGGCAACCGTGAGGGCGTGGTGTTCGCGAACGATATCGTACGGTCGCTGCTGGCGGTCCGTCGCCAAGTCGCAATAGGCGAGGTGGTCGCGGCCCAAGCTCTGGTGGCCGGCGACTCCAGCACGCTCGAAAATCGTGAGGGGGAGGCGTTGCAGCCGACCCATATGTACCTCGTTGGGAGCCAAACCCGTGGCGGCACTGACCGAATTGTTGTACGCAAATTCGACATGAGGGAGCTGTTCATCCCAGTTGTTCTGGAGCTCGTTGACGACCATTTTTGCCAGCATCTGGGTCACATCGAGTGGTTTACACGTTCCACCCCACCGTTGCCGTTTGGGTGGTAGGAGCTGGTGGCAATTTTTCGAACCCCGAACATTGATCAATGCTGTGGTCATTATTATTATTGCGCCTGCCTTCCGACAATTTAGCGTAGATGCCATTCCAATATAAAAACCGAATATCCTTCCGTAAATCAGCAGTATTCCTCGTACGCTTCTCTGCCAGCCGTTTCCCAATTTCCATTCCCCACAGCATTTCATCTCATTGACAACCGGGTCTGAAAGGGGCTGCTTCTATGCTCACCACTCCCCCCTATACTGCTACTATTAATATTACTATACGCAATACTACTATTAACACTACTATTACTACTACTACTACTACTACTACTACTACTATTACAGTATAATACTAACTGCAGTTCTACTATATATACTACTATTAATACTAAGTAACTACTGTACTAGAACTCTAACTACTACTACTACTATTTATACTACTACCACTACTACTACTACTACTACTACTACTATACTACTACTACTACTACTACTACTACTATTTATACTCAGTAATTACTTACTACTGCTGGTTGCTGTTGCAGGACTACCACTGCTGTGTCATCAGACAGTTAGTTATTAATGGTTGGTGTTACAATAATACTATTAATACCAGGAGGCGAGAGGCTATTAATACCAGGAGGCGAGAGGCCTCGAGCAGCTAGCAAAAGCTGTATGTAGATTATATACCACCACAGCAGTAAAATAGTAGCAACAGCGGCACACATGTGTGTGCATACCTGGTAGTATATACCAGGTATACTCTGTCTTTCTCATATACGGACTTTGCGTTTCTGCACGAAACCATTTATTTATAACCCGTATTAATGTATTAATAGTACGAGTACGCGCGATCGAGTTATCACACACAGCTTGCAAAGACGAGATTCGGCGCGATCGAGTTTTATCACACATATATATAGCTTGGGAAGATAATAAGTTAAGAAAAACTCGATCTCATCATCACAGCTATTATTATTATTATTAATACTTTTTTTCTTTTTTTTTTTGCTCAATGACATCCCATTTATTATCTTCGCCCATCTTCTTCTCTCTCTCTCCTTCCAACTCGTAACTCAGATCCGGGGTCACATATTAATAGCAGGCTCTTCTCCCCCCTTCCCGCTGCGGTACGTGCCTTCATTTTTATCGCGAGAAAATTTCAGCATTTTCTTCCCTCGTCGACTCGCATCGAATTGTGTCTACCCACGCTGCAAGGCGCTCTCAACAATTGAATCCTTTTTATTTTTATTTTTGCAAATAAAGTCAAATGTCCGACCCACCTGGGGCTCGAACCCAGGACTCAAACACAACAACAACAAGTCGAATTCGAGGTTAACCACTTGAACCGCCGGGGCGACCGGTGTGTATAGCTATTAATTGTGTTGTTGTTACTGTTGTTGTTGTTGTTGTTGTTGTTGTTGTTGTTGTTGTTGTTGTTGTTGTTTTGTTGTTGTTGTTGTGTTGTTGTCGTTGTTGTTATTGTTGTTGTCGTTGTTGTTGTTGTTGTTGTCGTGCGTCGTGCGTTGTTGTTGTTGTTGTTGTTGCTGTTGTTTTGTTGTGTTGCTGTTGCTGTTGTTGTTGTTGTTTTTAATTTTATAATTTTATAAAATCGAAATACGTCAATCAGTCTACAGCTGCTTAGCAGCAGCAGCAAGCAAAAAAAGCAAGTTATCAGGTTGAAACATGCTGCAGCGCCACGCGGATAATACGAGCTGTGTCCTGCAAGGAAGGGCAACACGACGCAACCCCGAGAGTCTCTATCAATCGCCTTGATCCCTGCCTGAAACAACTACCAGGGTATTTAATATATATATATATATATTATTAATTGTCTAACGCTCCAGATCTTTTGCCAGGAATGCGTTTTTTTCTTTGCTGCTGCTGCTGCTGTCATTGTCAAGCGCAGGCGGCGGTGGAGCCGTCGAAACATTCCGAGTGTACAACACAACGACCACACGGCAGGCAAAACGCGGACAATCTCTGTCGACGGGATAAATTACTCCACCGATCATCTAACACGCAAAACACGCTATTTTTCGACAAAGGGAAACCCCCCTTCATTTTCTACTGCTGTGTAGTAGTATAGTACACCCCCGTTTGCGCACACAGCAGCAGCAGCAGTATATACAAACACAGCAACAGCTACAACAGCTACGACTTTTTGCTACCTACACAGCTGTCGTTGACTGTGTGGCTAATACAGAGGGAGAGCGAGCACAGCTCTAAGTAGGTGCTTACTTACTTGCTACCGCACGCAGGAGGTCCTAGGAGGAGGTATACAGCCTACCCCAATTTCGACCCGGCACAACCACTACGGCAGCAAGATGGCGGAGGATGCTGGGCTCGGAGGAGTTGATGAGATCGAGGAGTTGCGAGAACAGGACCGATTTCTTCCCATCGCCAACATCTCTCGCATCATGAAGAAGTCGCTTCCTGACAACGCCAAGATTGCCAAGGACGCCAAGGAAACCGTGCAGGTATGCTGCGAGTCTCGAGCCTCAAGCCTCCTCAGGCGGGCCGGGGCAACCGCCACTTGGCTTTGCTGCTTGACCTCTATGATGAGAGAGAGAGCTACCGTAACGGCGGTGTTATCAGCTGCTATTGCTCCATCCCCAGCGGAAAGACGCCGTGCATACCTGGTACACGGTACATACCTGCTGGTACTTTTTTTCCATCACGATACTGCTGCTGTAGTACCGTTCTGTTCCAAAATATAATAACTGTTTGACATCAATAATAAATAAAAACGGTTCTTATGTTTCGGGACTTAATGGTATACCAGTATCCGAAAACAAGAATCGGCCCTTCCTGGTTGTGTGTGGCTCTGTATTACTCGGCCCCCCCCAGGAAATATCGGCGGGCGAAGATTTGTTCCAAAAACGCCCCGCCGTGAAACCGCCCGAACAAGCTCGCGACGTGTCTGGTGTGTGTGGTGTGTGGTACAAGAGGCGAGCCCAGCCCTTTCTTGTTTTTTGCTTTGTGCTCTCTCGTCGGCGTGACATGTTGCGTAAGTTCTGCTGCTGCATGTTCGTTTACGTTTAGTTGCGCACCTATTAATAGTGGGGTGTGTACCGCGCACGTTGGGTGTATAGGCGCGTGCAAATCACGGGAGGAGGCATGTTGGTTATGCAACAACAGCATCCTCATTATTTCTGTTCGTTGCCCGCAGGGTTCGCGTGTGCCTGTGGCATCACGTACATGACAGCAACTATTACTCTCTTTTGTAGCACTGGAATACGTACTGCATATATATATATATACCGCACACCGCAACCACTTCACAGACTTTCGCTCTCTCACGCTCACTGCAGCACAGCAGACGCCCCACCAGACAGACAGACAAGCACTGTCAATAATAACCTGTTGGCCTCCTTCCTCCTGCATGGACCACGGCTGGCTCCGCGTCGGTTTGCCCAGCCGGTGTCCCACCGTTTTCTTTCCAAACAAAATGCTTCGTATGAAACACACACACGCCCGTTGTTCGTCTTGTCCTCATCACAGCTCGTTATTATATCCCCTTTAGAACCGCAGTCCCGTTTTGGGGACAATTCACTTAAATTATAAGTAATTTGTCCCCAAAACGGGACTGCGGTCCTAACAGGGGGTTACGTACGTGCCGTTTCCCTCACGTACTGACTGGCATTGCACTATTTCTTGTTTTTGTCTTCTCCCATCGAGATGCAATTTTGTTTTCAGCCTGTTTTGTGACCACACACAGAATTTGAGGAGCATGAGCTACCAGGTACCGGAGTATTTAATAGTATGTACAGCAGTAGTAACTTACTGCAGAACAGTTCCAACTCAACCCGTGAGAGGTTATACGTTTGTTTTGCCTTCGACGGCCTCCCGCGGAAAAAATCCGCGGTCGCGAGTGGCTCACCTTTTCTACTTCCTCGTCAGTTTTACTGCTCTCTTTTTTTTGTCGCGCACAGATAGATGGGCTTCGTTCGCTCAGTAGTCCCTCCCTGTGTGCTTTTCGACTTTCTTCGTCGTTTTATTTATTTTGCCAACTCGCGGTAAAAACCCACGTCCCTTTTTCGGCGACGGAGAAAGCGCTCTTTGGTGTGTGCAATATGTTTTTTACCTCTGGTGAGATTCGAGCCCCATCACAACCGATGTAGCAGGGGGTGAGGTGACTTTCTGCCATTAAGGGCCGTTCCTAACGAACAAAAAAACTCACGATTCGTGATATTTTTGTCGTGAATCGTGATTTTATTGTCGTGAATGAATAAAAAAATCACGATTCGTGACATTTGTCGTGTCTCCAATCACGCCTGATCAAGGCACTACGCAACCCACGCGCACCAACGGTATCCGAAGGTCGGTATAGGGGCATGGCAGTCTCTGCTTCGTACGCCGCTCGTGGGCACCGGGCGGCTACCCGAACACACACCGCTGGGTGCGGGCTAATGAGCAGGTTGTGGCCTCGAAATTTCAAGGAGGAGGAGCCACAGCTTGAAGACAAACGCGAAAATGACGTGGAAGATGTCACAGACCAGGCCGGACAGAGACGCCCTGCGAGATGGAATGTCGCGAACCGGGTCTTGGCCGACGGTCGGCGAGATAGGAATCTCGCAGGCTTGGTCAGACTTCGGCCCGTGATTCGAATATGCCACGGGCCGGGCCATGCGCGGTCGGCCCGGCTCGGCCTGGCCGCGCCCCACTCGCGAGAGTTCGCTCCACCCGCACAACAAACGGTTGGGTTTGAAATATCGGATTTTTTACAATTTGAAAATATCACGAAACGTGACGGTTTTTCGGCTTTTTTCGTCAGAGTTCTGAACTGGAAATGTCACGGATCGTGACCATTTGGCATGCCAAAAAGTCATGAATCGTGTTTTTTTTTTCGGTTCGTTAGAAACGGCCCTATCCCTTTTCTAGTACTACTACGTACTGCAGTTCCGTGTTGGGAACACATTACTTAAAAATTTGACTGGTTTGTCCCCAAAACGGGACTGCAGTTTGCCCTAAAAGGGTTCAAACCTGTTAGGACTCCAGTCCCGTTTTGGGGACAAACTAGTTATAGTTTGAGTGCTTTGCCCCCACATATGGGAGTGCGGTGCTAAAAGTCCACCATTCACAGTCAACGCGTTCTACGATAGAGGTAGCACATTGCCGCTATACGTTTTTCTGAATGACGGGGCTCATTAACCTGAAATCGTCGGAAGGCCAGTTACGTTTCGAAAAATGACTCGTTTGTGTACTAGGGCCATGGGAATATTTATCGGGATGCAATTTGATTTCTTCTAAAGTGAGTCTTCGGGTGAGATATGGAGCTCCTGAAGTGAGGAGCTTCAGAAAATTTAGGGTGAACCTCTATCATAGAACGCCTCAGTCAACCCCTGCGAGTATTACGTACATACCGCAAATACAGAGCGTTGAGCTCCCACAGGAGCGGTGCGATCGATTGTTTTTTCAGCACTCGATTTTTCCAGAACGAACAACACAAACCTGTTTATTATAAATGCAGTCCCGTGATGGTGACAAACTACTTGGAACTCAAGTGGTTTGTCCCCAAAACGGGACTGCAATCCTAAAGGGATTGAGGCGGTGTTTTTTCGGGAAGATCTGGTCGAGCGCCTTCCGCCAATAGAATGTTCTGCCGCGGTTGTAGCTGCACCCATCCTTATAGGACCGAAGTCCCGATGTGGGGACAACCTACTGAATAGTTTGACTGGTTCGTCCCCAAAACAGAATTTCAGTTCTAAAAGGGATAATTATCGTCTTGTCGAGGAAACGAGCGCTGAAAACGATCGCATCCGTGTGCGAGCTCGACGCGCTTGACGGTAACAATAGAACATCAAACATTCTCGTAAGAAGCCGGGATACTGACCCTGGCCCAATAAGGCTGGGTTTCATACTGAAGGAAGGGTGTGTCCCATAGGAAACCGGGCTACTGTCTCAATAAGGCTAGATTCATCATTTGGGGGTCAATACACTCAAATTATTAAGTAGCTTGTCCCCAAAACGGGACTGCGGTCCTAAAAGGGGTGTGGTCGACGCTAACGTCTGTATAACCGCCCCCAATTGTTTCCCCGAGAAATTATTACTGATTTTCCTGTTGCACATGTTATACTCGTAGGGTTTTATTTCGAGAGGGCCGGTACAGCAGGAGTGGTGCAATAATACCCCCCCCCCCCCCCCCATGCGACTCGTCGAACATCTCACGGCGCTTCGCGCTTGGTGCAAGTAAGGTCTTGCCTGGTCGGTGAAAACCCGACATGCTCCGTCCCGGCATTGTAGGGATGCGAGGGAAGGTCTATGGTCACATGACTACGGCCATGCATGATATCGAGTACGCCCCCCCCCCCCTGGTAAAAGGTAGTATAACTGCGCTAGGAACTCGCGCAGCAAAATCTTTGTAACGGTCATCAGCTTGTATACGTTGGGAGGTCATGTTCGAACAAAGAGGCCACCAGGACAGATTCTGGGAAAGTTGCGCAGAACGATCGGTCACACATGTACCATATTGGAAGATGCAGCAGACTGCTGTATGCTGTACGTGGTCCATCTGAAAATCTTCCAGTCACCCCGACGTATTCGGTATCCAAAGAGAGACCGATAGGTCGATGCCCCGAGTTTGGTCTCGCGACCCCCTTGGCGCTCTCGCGTCCCCTCGCCGATAAAGTGAGGGAGGCTCGCTCCTTGCTCTAATCGCACCGTACAGAAAAGTGCCCCCCTGGCAACGAAGTTACACTGACACGCTACTTGGGACCTTCTCAAAGAGTAGGAGCTTTATTCGTATATACCAGTTCTGACCTAATAATTTCCGAGATTCTACCGCCGTCGGTTGGTCGTAGATTTCAGGTTTCTCACGTAGGCGTGCGATCTCGAGAGGTGTCCGTCCCTTTTGATTGGTGCCGTCAAAATAATTTACGGAAGGATATTCGGTTTGTATTGGAATGGCATCTACGCTGTCTTGTCGGAACAAGGCAAGCATAATGATCGTGCTAGTAATAAATAAAACGTGCCCGCATTCCTTTCGAAATTGCCGAAGCAGATACTACTTGATTAAGTATCTCGTACGTCGCACACGAAAGGGGTTTTGACCGAACATACTACTTGATCTGTTGCGGAAGGAAACGACCGCCAAAAATAAGCGCAAATGAACTTGACAAGACAGTTTCAAGTATCGTACTTGATGCGCGAGTTCCTATTCAGAGCGACATCTATGCTTGCTGTATTTTCTAAAATGTACACCCAACCCACACCGTGGCAGGAGTGCGTTTCGGAGTTCATCTGCTTCATCACCTCGGAGGCCAGCGACAAGTGCCAGCAGGAGAAACGGAAGACCATCAACGGTGAAGACATGCTCTGGGCGATGAGCACGCTGGGCTTCGAGAAGTACGTCGACCCGCTCAAGATTTACCTGACCAAGTACCGCGAGTCGGTGAAGGCGGAGAAGCCGGACAAGAAAGCAAAACGAGACGACGCAGCGGGCGAAGCCATGTTAACCTCGTACTACGGGCAGCCCCCGTACGGAGGCGGCGGGGCGGGAGCAGGTGGCGGGGGAGCGCATGATTCAGCATGGTAGGAGGATGAGGAGGAGGAGGAGGAGGAAATGTTTTGATGGGAGCGATGACGGTTCAACCATGACGTGCAGCATTCAGCCGTGTAGTCGGCCGTGTGAGGGTAGGGGGGGGCTAGGGAGGGGTGGGTGTACTCATGCCAAGCATGGGGTCGTGGCCGGTCGCATGACCATAGACCCTCGCCTGATAAGACCCTCACATCCTTACAAGGATGGGACGGGAGCACATCGGGTTTTCACCGACCAGGCAGACACTGCTTGCGCCGCTCTAGGCGGATGTTTTTTTTTTTGAGCACAGTAGCGCAAAAAATAATTTTTTATTAGTAGTGGGAAAACATACATCGGACAACAACAAAAAACAGTAAAAAAATTGAGACCCTAGTAGTGCCCAGTGGTACCCACTGGGGAAACCGACGAGCAGAGAAAAGTGCAGAGCCCTCTGCGCGAGAAGGGACCGAGGCCATGTACCGTGGGGGGGGGAAAGGGAAGACACCCCTGTTTTGACCCATGGGCTTGTTTTGTGAAGCTCGTGGGGTGTAAAAACTCCTGAGAGCCACGTACGTACGCATAGGTGGGTAGTACAAGCGGCGAATGCAGACTGCACAAGTATCGTGGGTGTGGATGTGGGAGTTGGATGTGTCGGTGTGTTGGTGGACTAGCCGCAACAGCCGGAAACGATCCAAGAAAGGGCAGTGTTCGCTTGTTTCGTCACCAGCTTCACGTTCACAGCCGCGCGAGGTATAGTAAAAGGCACACGTCGAACGGACGGCGCGACACGCCGCCACTGCCCCTGCTGCTGTTGTTTTTTTTGCCGATAGGTCTGCAGGAGCTCTGCTGTAGGCCTCGTTTCTGTCGTTTTCTCTTCTTTTGTGGGTGTGGAGTGTTGGGGGGTACTGTATAGTATTCCATGAAGCATCTAGGCTTAGTGGTGGGTTAGAAAGCGAGGTGAACGGATGGGAAGCAGATTTGTGCCGCCGAGTCTTTTGCATATACTAGCGGTAGTTAGGGCGGTTGGGTCTTCATGAAGTGGGCTTTGGCTTGGCTTTGTGTCTCCTAGTTTCCTACGTGGTACATAACTGTGTGTAAAATGAAGGCCGTGTGCCATAAGGCCGAAACGTGACCGCTTTTGTTTTTCCGAGCGATCTCGATAGCCAAGAAGGTGCTAAAAAGGACGGCAGAAATGCTTTCACACACAAATTCACTCTCGATACATGTGGGCAACTATATCGGTGGGTGTTCGTGGTGCGTTGCTCGCAGCGACGAGGCAGTTTCCGGCGGTGCAGTTACCTGGCAGCTTGTATCGTGAGACTGGAGAGAGCTGTGTATATCTTGTGTCGATATTAGAAGAAGGACGGATGTTGAATGGAGCCGGTGTAGCTGTGTCCAGCGGAAGCCGTGAAGGAGAGTGCGATGCCTCGTGTTGATAACATGGAGCAAGCGGTGGATCAAGAGTAACCCCACGGTAGAGGTTGCAATTTTTGGGCCCGAAGGTCTCTGACCGGTTGAGTTCCCCAAGTGAGGAACCAGCAGGTTAGGATGCAACTTTTACTCGTATGTTCGTTTTACGACTAACGCATACAAGTGCGGGCCGGGTGGTGCCAACAAATTTCTTCGAAGTACTGTATCGGGTGAGATGTTGAGCTCCTAGCACGAGGGGCTCAGGAACGTCTGGTGCACCCCCTACCGTGGGATGGCTCTCAAAAAAGGACGACAAGCGACGACGACAAGATGTGCGAGGCTGTTATGGTGCGCTCCCGAGCATACCCAGATTTCGCCGCTAATTGGCTCGAGTGCCGGTGCGAGAGTTTCGCAGCTGCCTCGATAAGCGCGCGAGACCTCGTAGCATCCCGATCTCGGCGCTTAATCACCTCGAGCACCGGTGCCAGCTTTTTACCATGTCGACAAAAACTGCCGCGCTTTCGTTCTGGAGAGTTCTTCACTTACTTTCTGTTAGTCGTTTATTAGAACAACACAGCACATTGTCGGATGGCAAGCAAACTAATAATTAATAATGTATATTTGGGAAGCAGTGCGCAGTCTCCTGTCACCCCGGTCGCAGTGTAACACAAATCAAGCCAGAGGGCACATGAGCGGGCGTTCGCCACCACAGCCAATACCGGCTACGAGGTGTCTTAACCGCCTCGTTGTGGAACTCGCCATATGTGCAGGACGGGTCGGCACAAACATTTTTGCGGGGTGCGCGTCTCACCGTGGTCGAGGCGGGCTTTTCGGGCCGCCCGGATATATTTTTGGACAAAAAAAAATGCCGGCCCAAAAACGCGGCGGACCCGCGTGACTTGCCCCGACCGACCTCGAGCCTCCCAAAGGGTTGGGGTCCGGGTTTGGCCTGGGTTCGGGATGGTCTGGACAGACGGACAAGGTTGGAATGGACGACACACGTCCTGCACAAAGTTTTTGGGGGGGACCAGTACTGGGCATACAGAAAGCCCACCACAGGGGCATACTGTGTATCACATTCAGCCATTTTAGGAGTGAGTGCAGTAGTCCCGTTTGGGAGGCAAACTACTCACCAGAATTTGAGATGGTTTGTCCCCAAAATCGGGTCTGCAGCCCTGAAAGGGTCATGGTTGAACCAAAATAATCCCGGCTGGCGGGGCTTCTCGACGGAAGAACTACCCCACACCGTTTTGTTTCGACCCAAGAAAAATCCCTGGTACTTGGGTTCATTCTTACCGGTCAGCGTTTTTTCCATAATATGTATCGATATACGGAGGCGTTCTGTCACTATTCGTGAAATTCCCCAGAACCAAAAAAAATATCAAGTTCGTTAACATTCCAATGTTTGGAAAAAAAATCAGGAAAATATGGAAGATTGAAAAATTGCGCGAAAAAAATGTCGAAAATTTGGCAAAAAAATCCTCCGATAAGAATGACCCTTTACTTGCCCTCAAGAAGGGAAAACGAGATGTCTGCTGGCTCAGAGTGATGGAAGAGGGACCACGACTACTGCTGCGGTATATGCGATTCAAGCTGGAACGGAACATGCACGATGCACTGTCGAAGGGCAAAAGTTAATGAGAATAACAACTTGGAACGGAACATGACATGTATGTACGTAAACACTATCGGAGGGCAGAATTAATACTTCGAAGTACTATTAATAATGACCAAAAACTATTATATGCGTGGTAGACCTGTGAAGGCCATGGTATGGAGATCATCGGGGTAAGCGGATACGTACACTTTATTTCTTGTATCCATATTGTTTTGTGTGACCTACTGATATGATAGACGGAGCCCACTGACGCATGCTACGGCAGTAGAGGTGCACCATATTGTTTTCTGAGGCTCCCCATCTGAGGAGCCCCATACTATAAGTATGCCATCGGTAAATTCCCCCCCAAAAAAATCTGGCTTCTAAGGTTCATTCTTATCGGAGAGCGTTTTTTCCATGTTTTCCAAAAGTTTGGAAATAATTGAAGATATGTATCAATATACGGAGGCGTTCTGTCACTATTTTCGTGAAATTCTCCAGAAGAACCAAAAATATCAAGTTTGTTAACATTCCAATATTTGGAAAAAAAACAGGAAAATATGGAAGATTGAAAAATTGCGCGAAAAAAATGTCAAAAAATTGGAAAAAAAGCTCTCCGGTAAAAATGACCCTAAGAAAATAAGAGTGCAACGCGATGGAAAGTCTCAGCGTTGAGTACACAAAAATGCATTTTTTTTTTCACAAAACAAGAAAAGCATGGATTCCGACGATTTTGGGATAAGGAGCGGCACGCCCCGTCACTCAGAAAACATTTTACCCCAAAAAGTGCTACCTCTGTATGGTGGCACGCCTTTTTCTCGCGCGAGCAGCCTCCAAAAATTGCAAGCTGCGCTTCTTCCCTGGCACGCGTCACACACCCATCTCATTGACACGCCATGATCACGGCAAGGTAGAAGGCGCGAGCCACGAGCCACGCGAAAACAGCCCAAACAGAGAGAGCGCTAGGTTTCGTAGTCCCATGTATATACATCGACCAGTCTAGCGGTTCAGGCCTCCAAGACCGACGAGGCGTTGGCACGACATGCGATGGGATACACGCCCCCGCGTGCATGTCGGAGGGGGGGGGGGGGGGGGGTACTCATTTGTTGCTTGCCTCAGTCGTTTGACCATTGACCACGCATCCCTTTCGAGACGGAGCACCGTTCCTACTCCTAATAGAGCCACCTCCAACAATTTGCGTTGTTTCCATATACCAGGTATTACATAGAAACTTTTTGCTAATCTTATCCCCTTCTTGTTTGGCCTCCTGTGGCCACCATCTATCTCCTAGGATAGCGATCGTTTTCTCGCTGCTATCTAGTGTGTTGTGGGGGGGGGGGTGTATATACACAGCAGACGCTGACGTTCCAAACATTGGAACAATCGTCAAGCCCGAGGCACACGCGCGCTACATAGCGATCACGACTACGACTTGACTCCGATGAAAAACAAAATGGTCGTTCACCACCTTGTTACGGCAATCGAACTCATCCACACGTCATGCTCACGCCAGGATATACGGCACGAGTCGCGCGCCGAAAAGGCTCAATGATGTGCAGAGTGGCCGAACTACTGCTACTGCAGTAGTGCGGCTATTAAGCGGGCGATGCCTGCGATGGCCGTCAACCTTGAGCCCGTTACCCCCGACTTTACAAACGCTTACCTACCGCATTCGGCCCCAGGTATATATTCCCCCTTCTCTAGGGTACCACCTCCGGAGATGGAGAGAAAAACACACACACATACATGTAAAGTTTATCACCGGGGTTGGTTGGAACCCACCCCTTTCCCCTCGTGGCGATGTGCAGCAGTAGGCATTTCAAGCAATACAATCCGAAAAATGAATCCCAGAGTCCGCGAAAAAAAAAAAGGTACTCGCGACGGCCCCGCGCGCACATAGTGGAGGAACAATGATCAATTGAAGATGGACAGAGAGAGAGAAAGAGAGAGATGAGAGAGCTCTGCGCCACGGGGGCGGCCCATCACCGCGTCGACCGAACGCGCCTAGTGGGCCCGGCACGCTCTGCTGGCCCGACACCTGCTCTTGCCCGCCTCGGGACCCCGAGAAAGCTATCAAATCGCACATCCGCACGGTTAGGGCTATGTTTCGCCCGTGTGCCAATATATACCTGGTAGATATGACTCCTTGGGTTTGACAACTCGGGCACCAACCATTGTATCATTCCCAAATCTCGCAGTGGCCAAAATGGTTGCGGTATAGTCGTCACAATGGTTGCAGTCCCAGGACGGTTAAAAGCCACCGGGGGGGGGCACGGTCGCGTGTTGTATCGTCCACGCCCTCCAACCAGTAAGGACGTATCACCCCCGAGGTTTAAACGGGGGGGCATTATCATCCTCGCCGAAATGCGGTATACCTGGCTATGCATGATATGTATTGAGCACAACAACATGAGTTTTCCAGATCAGGTGGCATGTTCAAAACACGGGTATTTCCATACGTTGCTATCGCCCCCCGTCCCCCCTGGAAAATAAATCAACTCATTGAAGCTGTCACCCATATTAGAAGTCCGCCTCACAAGCGGTTCTGACTACGGGGGACCATAATATATAGGACCAAATACTGTGAGTAACAATAGGTAAATATATAGGTTTTTGTGTGTACCATAGGTCCTATAAACTATGGCCCCCCGTGATAGTAGGATGCAGCTCACCCTTTATGCGACTCGCCGGACACCTCACGGCGCTTCGCGCTTGGTGCAAGCAATGTCTGCCTGGTCCGTGAAAACCCGACGTGCTCCGTCCCGGCATTTATAGGGGTGCGAGGGTATGGTCATAAGATTACGGCCATGCATGATGTGTATGGTCATAAGATTACGGCCATGCATGATAACGAGTACCCCCCCCACCCCCCCCCCCCCGCGCCCCCCGGGATGAGTGGTCAATGGCCAAATGACTACGGCAAGCAACAAATCAGTACACCCCCCCTCCCCCTGGTACTTGAATATACCCTATCGTACTACCACCCCCTATCGACATCACCCCCCCCTCACCACAACCAGAAACCACCCCCGGTAATGAACGAAGCATAACACTCAAATTAATCACGACCTTCACCACCGGGATTCGTCAGATACCACCCCGCCGTAAAATACTATTAATACCCACTCTGGGTGAAACCATAAGCAAAACCCCAAACAACTATTAATACCATCATCCGGGGTGACTTCTTGGTCCGAACACGGTATTCGCAGCGTCGCCTCTAAAAGGAGCGTACCGCACCAACCCCCTCACTCCTAGCTCAACTTTGCCGACTTCGGTCGGAGCTGCGTCGTGAGCCAACGGTGCCGCCTAAGCTCTCTCCTTCTCGCAGTTCAGCCGCTTCGCGCCATGGCACAACGTATTTGTCGTGCAGGTACCGCCACACCACGGTGAACACCATTGATTGCAACCCGTTCGCGAGTATGCGGGTGCTGAGGCCTCTCCCGAAAAGGCCCTTGGGACGTGCCGGAGGAGGTGCGGTCGCGGAGAGGGGAGCAGGGGGCGGGGGGGGGGTGGAGGCAAGGATGATTGAAGTGTGTGCACACGCATTTCTGTCGCAGGCGCACGTCCCCGACGGTTTTCCTAACTTAACCAGGCTTTTCCCCATCCCGTCAACGTTGTGCTGACATGCGCTGCGCACGCACACATCGATGATCGGGCGGCGGAGGGGGGAGGGGGGGTACTCATTAATATGCATGGCCTAGTGAGGGGGTGGAGGGGGCGTACTCATTTGCTGCTTGCCTTAAGTCATTTTACCATTGACCACGCACCCATTTCGAGGCGGAGCACGGTTCCTACTCCTAATAGAGACACCTCCAAATTGGAAGCTCATCACGTTGTTTCCATATATTACATTCAAAACTTTTTTACTAATCTTATTCCCTTCCTGTTTGGCCGCCTGTGGCCACCATCTATCTCCTAGGATAGCGATCGTTTTCTCGCTGCTATCTAGTGTACCAAACTCCTCCATGTCACATTCGTTCATTTCCCTTTCAACACATCCCGTTCCTCCTTGTCTTTTTCACATTCTCCCACTATGTGAGTTTTACTCTCAATTGCTTTGCCACACGGGCACATCTGTGCATCTATTTCCTCCTCCTCCTCCCGGCTACTGGTATACCTCTTTCTTCTTTCTGGCAGGTCCAGGTCACCCATACGAAGGCGCAGTTTCAGCGTTTTCGCCAAGTCCATTAACCCCTTCAGAACCGCAGTCCCGTTTTGGGGACAAACTATTTGAAATTTGATTGGTTTGTCCCCAAAACGGGACTGCGGTTCTAAAAGGGTTAAGCCGTGCAAATACGTTTTCATTCTTATTCCTTCCCTTAATCCCCGTAGATGTTCAAGTGTTTTCCCGATTCCACCTTGTTTCGTAGCGCTAGCCTTTCCCTTCTTTCTATCATTTCTTCTACTTCTGCCTTGTACCTCCCAAACTTCCCGGCGGACATCACCTCTTGGTTTCCCCCTATATCATTCCATACTTTCTCAACTACGCTAGCCCACCTTATTCCAGCTCGCCCTTTTGTTACCTTCTCCCATACAGCTCAATCAACTATGGCTGGCCAGCTCTTTTTTGGCATGTTCCTTGATTTAAATTGCCATTTCAACTTTCTCATATCTCTATTTGTCTTGAGTGGGTGCATTCCCAGTTCTGCTCTTAATACTGTATTACTAGTCGTACTTGAGCACCTTTGAGTGTGTAGGGGGGGGGGCATTGGTTCGTTGGTGCTAAAGTACAAAAGTATGGGTGAGCGATTTTTTGTGCCTAGTACAAAAACGCCTCCACGGTGGCGCCGCATCACGCTTAAAACCTAGGAGAAAGTGATGCGTGCTAAGATAAGCGTAGAGCATTTGTTTAGGTCGAACATTTCTGACAGTCTGATCGAAAATGTCAGAGGTGAATTTCGACTGCCACAACAAAATACAAAAAACACCTTAGATTTTCGACCAGACTCATAACGTACCCGGTATGTATCCCATTTGTGTTATATAGCACCACGTTATTTATTTGTTGTACACCTAGGCCATGCCATGGGGTCGTTCGTCGGGTTGTAACCCTTTTAGGGCTGCAGTCCCGTTTTGGGGACAAACTGCTAAAAAAATCGTGGTTTGCCCCCAAAACGGGACTGCTGCACTGCAAAGCTTAAATCTGACCAGGTATCAATGGATTTTCTCAAAAATCAGGAAGGAGTCTCTCGTCAAGCGGCGAGCCCTCGTGAATAGTAGGTATCACTAAGACTAGTAGGTATCACTAAGACCGAAAAAAATAAGGACCGCTTGGCCTTCATGTTAAATGTCTCAACAGGTCCTTATATTTTAGTCCCGACTGGCACTGCGTACGCCCCCCCCCTGATCAACGCACGCGTCAAATTTCATTCGGACGGATCAGCGTGTTGTTGCGCCACGCTGCGCTATTAGAGGGGTATGATGCAACATATAAATATCTGTTTGTTTGTTTTTATCAGGTTACGAAACAGTATATCTATACGTACATGAGGGGCTCTGTAATAAAAAAATAACTTCTCTCGGCCCCCAAAGCCGATTATTGCTCAACCCGACCAACAAGCCTATTGGCTTTGGCCTATCGAACACATGAGCAATACCGCTCTGAACGGAAACATGAATGCCCATTTTGATATCGATACTATAATCCACACGGAGACTATACCCCCGGCCAGATCGGTACCACTCTGACTCGAAATGTAAGAAACGCTTGGTCTTCATACTTGTACCCCAACGATTATTATGTTTCCGCCTACAGTTGGTATGAGGCTTAGATTGGGTAGGCGATTGGTTAACCTTTTACCAGTAGCCCAACCGACTAAGACCTTAACAAAAGGCGTCGTCGGCAGGACATGGGTCGTTGGTCGTGAGTTCGAATCTCACGTCCACCATGAAGTCGCTTTTCAAAAACGAAAAGCCCTTTTCAGAAACGAAAAGCGCTTTTCAAAAACGAAAAGCGCTTTTCAAAAATAAAAAGCGAGTTTCCTCATGTCAAGAATCTGAAAAATACTTTTAGGACTGCCCTCCCATTTTGGGACAAACCCTTCAAATTCCAAGTATTTCGTCCCCCCAAAACGGGACTGGAGTCCCACGGGTACAAGGGTTAAAATGTCCACAACGTCGAACGGATCAGATCACGGTTATGATATCAAGGTTCAGCTCCTAACCTGCCGACTTGTGAGGCGTTGTGCAGTACCCGTACATAGTACAGATCCAACCCAGGGAACAAAGTCTTACTGCTGTAGATCATGCAAGATATTCAGCGCCCACCCAGACATCACGGAGCTACGGTAGATCTACGGTAGATCGATCATACAGATCAGGGGTATGCCTTCCCTGGATGATCTAAATCATGATATGTCTGTGTAGATGATCTGCTCGAGGTGTACACACACTCCCACCGACGGGTGTACACTAAGGAATACATGCACCACCTACCAAGAAAATGATTTTTCACGCCCCAGGCATGCCCCGTTCAACGACCTCCCTCCCGTACCATAAGAACGAGAGAGGCAGAGATACCGTCAGCCTACTGCTGCCGCGTGGAGCAGATAAAAGCCCCTCTCTCGGATGAACTCACCAGCCATCCATCGGCCTCTATGACAAGGTTGGCTGCCTGCCTGTACGTGACCTTGGCTTCGTACGCAGCGGCCGCCTGCTTCGTCGTCTTCAGCACGCGGATCGAGTTCGAGCACACGTCGGACGAGATCGACGCCGCCAGGCCGATCCCGGCGTTTCTCACAAGCATCCGCGCCATGGCCGTGGGTTTCCTCAGCTTCGCGTTGAGGTAGTTGAAGGTCAAGAACCAGGGGAAGTAGCCCACAGCTGTCGCCGCAGCCGCAGCCATCGCCCCCTGGTAGAGGCAGCCAAGATTGCCGCCCCACACCTGCTCGGAAAATTCCCGCAAGAGTTAAATTGAAGCAACAGTCTCGTGCTTTTCCTTTCTTGGGGGTTGTATTATTATGCTGCATTTCTAGCTGGTGGCGGATTCGTGACATACGTCTCCAGCAAGTTTTTGATCGAACCTTTACCGGGTTGTGCACAGGTAGCGGTAACTAACAATGCTACTATTGTATTAATAATCGATCCCTGACCGACCGTCCCAAGCGCGGCCCCGGCCCTTTACTTCTGTACTGCTGGGGCTCGCTGTTAGCTTGCATGCCCTCAGACTCACGCATACCACGAAGAACGGACACAGCACTAGGGCTGCGACTAGGGCACCACTCGGCTGGACTTCAGAGCTGCCAGTAGCTACGTATTAGGTGGGCGGCCAAGGTGAGCCAACCGACTGACGTACTGTTAATCAACTTCCAGCAAACCCCCCCCGTGTATTAATAGTCACAAGCCCGCTACGAGTGAGTCAGATACGCAAGACGCAGCAGAGTCCGCAAACATCCGCACGCAACTGCATACTGGTAGTATCAATAATCAGAACCTACGTTCGATCCGAAAAGCATGTGCTTCCCCTCTGTCGTACGAGTACGTACACACTTTTTCTTTTTTCTTTTTTGGGGGGGTTACGATTGCTGTACGTGTCCCCCCGTACAACTGGAATGCCTAATACGTACCTGGTACGTGTATAGCCAACTATTAATAGCAACTATTACGGGGGGCCATAGTTAATACCTGGTAGGACCTATAAAAACCTATATATTTAACCATGTTTACTAACAATATTTAGTCCTATTAACTATGGTCCCCCGTAATACTACTGCCAGTCGTTAGTCGCCGACTTGTGTAAAGTCGGCAAACTCACAGCTCTCCACACACGCAAGAAAAAACAGGGAGACACCAACAAACGGCAAAAAAAGCGTGATGTCCACAGCAAAAAGCGTGGTGTCGTGCGTGGTGTTCTCTCTCACCTTCTCCATCAACAACGCGAACCCCCCGGAACCCTCCACCTGCAGCACGGTCTTGCACGTGTCCAGCGGCGTCAGCATCATCCTCCACACCGCGGCCAGCAGACTCGCGACCCACGTCGTGAGCGCCACGGACATCGGCCAGGGCAGCGCGTCTCGCAGAGCCATGGCGCCCTCGTTCGCCGCGGCCATCCCGAAACGCGAGAGGGGGTTCGACACCAAGGCGAATGACACCCCCTGGTAAAAGCGCAACACGCCTCCCTGGCGATACAGCTCGGAGATCGCGGCTGCGAGCGACGTGCCGTAGCGGTACTGGTAGTTGATCACCGTCCGCATCCACATGAGCGTCAGGACTTGCAGCACGCCAGCCGCTGCTCCCGGGAGCCCGCCGCTCCCGGCCCTCGTCAGGCATCTCTTCAAAACGCGCGTGATCTCTGGCCACGGCGAGCTACTTGTACTGCCATTGGCATGTCTAACGCCAGAAGAAGATGGGGACTTCTGATCCGGTTTAGTGGATGTCGAGGCGTTTCCTTTTGTTGCTGTCTGCTTGCGAGTGAAAGCTCCGCCCGTGAGTCCTACGGCGAGTAGTCCGCTCGGTCGCAAGCCAGGGTGATCCTCTACCCGAGCAAGAATAGTCCCTGGGTGGGTTGGCCCCAGGCGAGGGATGCCCGCAATGCATGTACGCGGACCTTTCGTGTAAGCGCTGCCAACAGTTCTAACGCAGTGTAAAGATTCAGAGTCCATTGAGGGACCTGTGTTTTTGCCTGCCGCTTCCAACAAGCAATGATTGAGCAAGGGCGGTGGAACCACCCCCGCGCCAGATCCCGGCTCGCTCAGCGCTTGACCAGAGAGGAATCGGAGCCACACAAGGGATATGCATGCCGCAGACTTTAGCCTGCTGTTCCTGCGCGTGCAATATGCAGGCGATGACAGCGAAGTCAGCAGGAGAGACGAGTTTGCTACACTCTAAAAAATACACTGAATGACAAAACGCCGATTGGCAGAGCAGAAGGGCACAACTAGCTACGTAGGCTCAACGGGTAGTTGCATGCATATACCTCTGGGGATGCCGCACGTTGTACGTGGTAGGCGGCTTCATGTCATGTTCTCCGACGAGGAGCGCACCAAGGTTTTCATAGTTTAATCGGAGGCGTTACGATGCCGGGTCTTAGAATGTTCAAAATTTCCGTGCGCTTCAACTTTCAGTTTTTTCGCTCTGCACTGGTTGCGCGTGTGCTCTCGCTCTGCACTGCGCTGCCAGACCGCCATCCTCGAGATGAGTGCAATGCCCCTTCTCAAGCTTGCAGCAGTTATGAGCGCTGCAGCGATTCTGGGCGTGTTCTTGTCGTGGGTCTTGCTCAGAGTTCTCGCCTTCGCGAACCGGTGCCGAACACGGCGATTGCACAATGTCGCCGCCGGAGCGACTGTGATTGGATTTTTTCACCCGTTTTGCGCCGGCGGTGGCGGGGGCGAGCGAGTACTATGGCGAGCAGTCCTCGCGCTCTCTACCCTCAGCAAGGACTTGGGCAAACCTCTGCATGTTCTGGTATACACCGGAGATCTCAGCATGTCTCCAAAAGACATTCTGTCGGGGGTGGCAAGACAATTCGACCTGTCTATCGATCCCGCCGCGCTGTCCGTGAGCTTTGTGTACGTTCGTTGGAGAGGCTTGCTCGACCCGAACCAGTACCCAGTGTTGACCATGCTGGCGCAGAGCGTGGCTTCGATGGTTCTCGCGGCCGAGGCTCTCTTCCGAGCTACTCCCGACGTATTCTTCGACACCACTGGGTTCGCGTTCTCGTTCCCGGTGGCCTGGCTAGCGGGGTGCTCAGTAGGGGCATACGTGCACTACCCCACGATCAGCATGGTGAGAGAAGAACCTTGAAGTTTTCCGCTGGAAGTTTTCGTGTTCGATCTTGTCGTCCAGTAAATCAGAAAACAAGCAAGTCGTATGAAAGGCAGTCTCTATACTTCTACGTTGTACCAGGTACGTACAGAAGAGTGTACATGCAGTATCTAGAACACACCCGTTCTCAAATAAGAAATCCAGCCTGGACCGGCTTTCCTGTTTCTTATCACCCCTATTCCTGGTACTCCGTGTATATAGGGCTCCTGTACCTGCTTGTGCTGCGGTCTTGTACCCCAGGTACTCTGTACGTATAGCTGGTACCATTCTGGCCAGAAATGTAAGAAACGTTGGATTCTAAACATGAATATCAAACGGTACTTTCATGTCCGTCCAAACTGGTACCAACACGACAGCAGCACAGGACACCACGAGTACTACTGTACGTACCAGGTACAGGATATTGTACCAAGAAAACGAGCACTAAAAAAGCCAGGCTGAGAAATTCTGGAGTCGTTCACTGTGAAATTCCTCCTATTAGTAGACTGGACCCATTCCCAAATAAGAAATCCAGCCTGGACAAGCTTTCCTGCTTCTTATTACTCGAATCTTAGATACGTGGGGTGTCCTGGTGCATACTCGTAGTAATACTGCTGTACGAGTACGTACAGCGGTACTGCTGCTCCCTGCTGCATACCGCTCTGGGCGGAAATATAAAGGTCAGTTGGGCATTGATATGGAGATTACCGTCGTGTAGTACAATCAAAATAACTCTCCCCCTCGAACGCATTTCAGACCCGGTTTCCTCCAAAACATGCCTTAAGGGACACGCACAACAAAAATGGTGGCTTTTGGAAAGATTTTGTCGAGAAGGTTGCGTAGACGCCTCGCTGGGAGTATTCAGTACGCCCTCCCCGTTGTCGAGGAACCCCTCTGCTTTGAAAATCGTCCGAGGGGGTGTGTTATCTTATCACCCTAGTGTGATAGTGTTTTACGGTAAGCGGTCCTCACACTTCCGTCCAGAGTGTGTGGTTTCGAGGAGGTTCTGTTCTGTCCGGCAGCGTCATCAGAGCACCGGGCTATTTCGGACTGCTCTGCTGCAACAGACGCTGGCTGGGGTGTTGAAACCACGAGTTTATTGTTTTGTCATAATTCGCTGCTGTTTGTAGTATATACCGGTTTATAGCTGCAGCGCCGCCCGTATGTACCTGGTCTGCAGTTGTGCGCCTGTATGCAATGCGTTCACCATCACTCGAGGTGGACGTGCGACAATAGATGCCTCACACTCTGTGCTCTCGCGCGGTCTCTGGCCATGCCATGATGTACGTATGATTGCAACAGGGAACAAGAGTACGAGCACAGCAGTTTAGTGCCACGAGCAAGAACCAAAGACTCGTCGCAACCTGTGTACATCTGAATAAGAACGTCAGGCTCATTTTGGGTGACGCTGATAAAAGTCGGTTTATTAAATCGTGCTCAGCGGGGAGCGCTGCGTACGTACGTTAAACCCCAGTGGATGTAGTTGCCTATGCTCGGCCTATGCTCCAGTAGGCTCCTCAAGATCGGTGTGACAGCAGTAAGATAGGCCTTGCTCAGATTTATGCTTTATATTGGCGGGCCCAAACTGCTGCAGCATAGCAGAGCACAGCAGCAGGATTGAGTCTCGCGCAGCAGCAACTCGCCGGGATCTTCTAGCGAAACGAGCGCGGCGTGTGTGAAGCCTGATGCCTGCTGCTCGTCCATTCTGTCGTAATCGGACCGTCGAGATGTACGTACAGCAGGCGTACTGAAGGCAGTGCGAGAAGTCGCGACACGCTGATCATCGATCACAGCACCCACATTCGCACGTGCCGCTGTTCTGTCCCGTCCCGTCCCGTCTTGTCCTGTCCATCTCGACTCGCCCCAAAATGCAGGACATGCTGTCGCGCGTTCGAGATCAGCGCCCTTCCCATAACAACGGGTCGTGGATATCTTCCAGCACGAGCGTGTCCCGGGCCAAGCTCATCTACTACCATGCGTTTGCCCTCTTGTACGGAGTAGCGGGCGGCTTTGCCTCCAACGTCATGGTCAATTCCACGTGGACTAAAGGGCACATTTCCGCCTTGTGGAAGCGCTCTTCCCCTGCTGTCGTGTTCCCGCCGTGCGACACTTCGGAGCTTGAGGTAACAACACGAACATATGCAACGAGTAAGGAGGCTTTTTGCTCGATTTCCCCAGAGATGATTTGCAGGCGAAAAGGAGTAGATTCCTACCACTCTGCACCTCATTTCAAGGAACGTTTCACACCTCGGATAGCGTAACTTTTGGCGTTTTATGCTGATGTTGGGCGTCAGCAGGAAAAAATCGTAACAATACGTTACTACAGTAGGTCAACGACTGTACTTTCTGGATTTTGTGACAAGATAGTGTTAGTAGTGTGTTATGAGATTGGCGGACGATCGCGGAACATTATGTTAAGAGTGTTACCTCGATCCCGTATTGACCGCAGTATGTGTCTTACGGTGTTGGGGTATGCAGCCCGTACCGAGCAACACTGTGCTAGTGTGGTAGCGGAATTCCGAGTGGCTATCGTAGCGCACGTTGAAGGGATAACGTACACGGTCAATTAAACGTTAACGTTGTGTTGCCGTGCTAGCGATATCAGCCCGTAGCGAGTAACGTTTTGTTGGTGAGTCAGCGGAGTTCTTACTTTCTACCGTAACACAATTTAGACGGATAACGTGCGTGGCCAATTGAACGCTTACCTAACACTGTGTTCGTGTGTTGGCGGAATACTCAGTGGTTATCGTAACACTCGTAGGAGAGAAAACGTGTAAGGCCAACGTCACGTTAACGTTGTGTTACCGTGTCAGCCGCAGCAAGCAGTCCGTATCGAGCGACGTTATGTTGCGGTGTTGACCCTTTTAGAACTGCAGTCCCGTCTATTACGGGGGGCCATATTAAACACCTGGTAGGATCTACGGTGCACACAAAAGCCTGTATATTTTCCTATTTTTACTAACAATGTTTGGTTCTATTCACTATGGTCCCCCGTAATAGTGGACAAACGAGTCAAATTTCAAGTAGTTTGTCCCTCAAACGGGACTGCATTACGAAAAGGGTTAACGGAACTCTTGCTACAATAACACGTCAAACGGATAACGGTACATGATCGATAAAACACTAGCATTATGTTAATATAGTAGCTCGTATGCAATTTGTGTAGTAACACAATCTAGCAGATAACGTAAATCTCCAATCGAACATCAACAATTTGTTACCTGGTGCAGCTGGGTTAACTCGTACGTGCGAGTATGCTGATTGGGTGATAGGATAACGTACTGGCGAGGTTTCCATCTGTTATTAATAGGCGTTTTTTGCGGGGACCCCTCCTAAATATTCCCCATTCGGGGGTTTCATAAATATGGAGGAGTTTTTTTACCGGGGCTGCCATGTTATCCTCCCCTCCCGGAGATATTTTTTGTAGGTGTCCCCTACTGGGATCTCGGGGCGAAATTCGATAACCCGGCTGCATTGCGTTACTCCGCGACGCCGCTCAACCACTAACACAAGTAATACATGTCAGATCTCGGGAAGACCCAAAGGGTAACGTCGCAACGTAGCGTTGGACCGACTTCGGCCTCAACTCTCACTCGTTAACGCAATGTTGGGCCCGGATTGAATGTTATGGTAACACAGCAGTAACGGAATGTTTAAATCAGACCTTTACTGACAGTAACACCGTAACAAAGGTTAGAGAGACCTCCGCGTTTAGGCTAACATCCTATTACATAATGTTACGTATCGGGCGGCTAAGACTGCAACGTTGCTAACGTAACTCACATGTTACGTTTTCCGACCCTAAGGCAATCAGAAGGGGGGTCCGAAAAACGTTGTGTTAGTAGTACCGGCCACCTCGTTGTGTTATGTTAATGTGTTATTTGTAACATAACATTAGGTGCTGGTAGTCCTGGCGAACATGGTAACGTTATGTTAGAGTGTATGGATAAATCCTCACATTGTGTTACAGCGTTAGTACAGGCACGGATAACGGCGGAATATAATGTCACTGCACCATGGCAGGACGAGATCGAGCAGAAACATCACGTTAAGGCGTGTGCACGTTCCTGGGTTTTCAGTTATCAATGTGTTGTGAACGTGGCTGCTCCTCCAGTGCCAACACTATGTTGGCACGTGGCGACGTCCCTGCGCTAGGCCCCATAACGTGGATAAGTTGTTATCCGAGTGTTTTACGTTATCCGAGGTGCGGAACGTTCTCATAACATTACATAGTACAGACGGCCCTTGTATCGAGGGACAGATTCGTACATACCATACTGCGGCCGTAAAGTAGGAGTAGCACCATCAGAGGTGTTAACATGATCACGCCACCCTGTACACGTTGAGCCGCGGTAGAAAACTTACAAGTTCGAGGGCGTACGCTACTTGTACGGTACCGGCACTCTCACAAGTAAAAAAAGCCCCGCACCGAGCCCAGCCTGAGATTGCCGGGGACACGATTATACTACTGTAAGTGTCACTACGGCGTGAAACGCACCTTGCCTTGAACAAAAAATCTAGTCTTATCGGACCACTATTCCGGTTTCTTATAAGACACCCTTTCGTGAATAATAAATCTCGTCTCATTGGGTCAGTACCCCGCTTCCTTCGTAATCATAGATCCGGCCGTATCACCTCCCCTTGCGATGCTTGAATGATACCGATGGGCTGAATGTAGCCGACGCGGAAGCCTCGGCACCCCCTTCCGCTTTCGAGCTACCCATGCCTCCGCTTTTTCTGGCGAGGGGGCGTTCGTTCGCCATCTCGAAAGATGATAAATGGCACCAGCTGTTTTGCGCACGATATTTGTTTTACGATACGTAGAAGGCGTAGTAAATCGGGAACGGGTTTTCTTCTCCCGCGGCTCATGCTGTTAGATTTACGTTTCACGTTGTGAAATTTCGGATATGTAGGAACCATTACATCAACAACTTCACCCGTCGACGGTGCGGTGGTGTGTATGGATACGCCTATTTAACCATTTTTGGGATGCGGGGATGACGACCGAATCGAAACGTCAGGTGCGGTTTTACCAGCCGACTGCTGTAGTGCAGTCATGGTCTCTCTATAGTGCCTGTATGATATTCGCCAGCCGACAATACCGGCACGATGGCGGCAACGGACACTATCAATAGCACACCACCACACTGCTTAAACCCGTCCGTGTCAAGCGATTTCACTAGCACGACAGCGGGCAGTCGGCCCCACTCACCCGGCACTGTAGAAGGACCACTGCCGGAGTGGAAACCCGCAGTACTATTTCCGGTGTACGATGTATGTACGGTTGTGCTGCGATCGAAGCAGCACTCGCACGCACACACACACGGCTTGCAAGGACGAGTTTCGACCAAATCCTCGATCTCCCAGCTGAGGTTGTGTGTGTGTTTTTTTTGTTTTTGACTTTTTTGTAGGCAGAGTAGTACCATGCCGCGCGTATGTCGGGAGATTTCCGTGCACTACCTGTACGTACAGTAGTAGGGGGGAACCTAAAGAAGTAATAATCAGAGCCAAACATGGTGCGCAACCATAGGGAGATACCTGGTTTGTGGGTCCATCGTGGGTTCTGATTCTTACCACATATGCCCACCCGGAATAGTTCGGGTACATCCCCTACCTCAGCAGTAGCTCGGGGTGCTTGCTTCGTGCGGCCAATGCTGCGATCGCCACCCTATTTTATTTTATTTCTTTATTAGTTTTCCCCCGTCGAACCTCGAAAATAGTCAAAGTGAATCCCTCTGGGTCACACCCGGGTCGGAACGGAGACGGCTAAGGTGTCGATTGACAGCAACGCAAGCGGTGACTTCTGCAGTACCCGAAGCTCAACAAGCAGAGCAAGGGACTGGGCGACATGCGTGTAGCATGGGGCATGGTACTGCTCGTCCTGCTTCGCGCAGGTTATAGTTACGACACTTGTGGTTATTTGGTCGATATGCCCACAGCGTGAAGAATGAAAGCAGCAACAGCTCGCCGAGGAAGGAAAATAAAAGAAAAAGGCGTATTTTGCCGATTCGAGCTGTTGGTTGTAGCAATTTACCCTACGGATGACCCAATCTAATACTGTAGTTTGGTGCTCAATACACGTTGCTTACGCCGCGTACGACCATAAAAACACGCACAGGGGCGACCGTACGTCTGCGCGGCTTAGTGCTCAATACACGTTGCTTATGTCGCCTCTATCTGTCTGCGCAAACAAACGAGCCCCCACATTGGGTTACGAGTAGGCGTGTTTTTCGCGGAGGAAGGGGAAAGACGCGGCGCGCGACCTTCAGCTAACCCGTGCGTTTGGCGCCACCGAATACGCCTCTCTTTCAGTTGTCCCGTTATTTTTGGCGCGACCGAATACGTCCTATTTTGTCCGCTGTGAAGGGTATTCCAGCGCCCCACAGGCGGGAGCACCGTCTCTCGCGCATATCGTACCTTTTTTTTTTGCTCCCACGCGGTGTGCGGCTCGTTCAAAATCCGATTTTCTAGTGGGCCGCCAACAAACTAATTTGTCGGCCCATTTTTTTTGCTCGCTTTTCGCTCGCACCATGCAGAGCATTCCCATCCGGGAGGAGCGCGAGCGCTGCGCCCTCTCCGTCGGACAGTTTAGACCAGAGAAAGACCACGCGATGCAAGTCCGCGCGCTGGCGGAGTTGAGGAAACTCTCGAACACACGCAAGTCGTCAGGCAACGACACACCCAATGGCCTCAGCTACTCGTCCTTCGACGACGTGCGGCTGGTGATCCTGGGCAGCTGTCGGAACGACGACGACCGGCGGGTGCTGGCGAGGACGCGAGCACTAGCGGTGGAGCTGGGCGTGGAGGAGCGGGTGGAGTTCGTGGTGAACTGCAGCTACGACGAGCTGAAAGGCTGGCTGGGGCGGGCCAGCGTGGGGCTCCACACCATGTGGAACGAGCACTTCGGGATCGGCGTGGTGGAGATGATGGTGAGAGGCGTTTTGGTGGGCGGCATTGTTTTTTCTCCTGCGTTTCGCTGAGTTGTACCACTCCGGCCGGGAATACTAGGAATATTCCCGGACATTGATATGAAGACGAATCGGCCCTTCTATTTCCGCCCAGCGTAGTATGTATCGACGTGATTGTACGGAAACACTTGATAATATGTTTGTGGTCATGTGGTTCGTTTTCCTCCCTGTATCGCTTATTCACATAAAAAATAGCAGACGATGACCGGCTCCGCGGGGTTCCTCGTCCAACCATGTAGTTGGTGTGCAACCCACCGACTACAGCTGCAGTTGGCTTGATTCCGCGGCAAGTGTGCTTTCTATTGGTGGTTTTACGACATGTACCTCACGGATCGCCATTCGCACAACAGCAGGCGTCTTCGCCGTTTTTCACGGAGCCGGAGTATCCCACAGAGAATTACGCATTTGCATGCCGCCCGCATTGGTAGATTCTTGATGTTGATTGTTAACGCATATTTGATTAGGTACCCTTTCACACACACTATGTACCTGGGGTGTTTCTTCCAGACTTTGTGTTGCCGTAAACCGTCGGTACTGTTCACCTAATGTTGTCGCTACAGAGTTGCCCCAGTTTACCGTGACTTCTACACACTATTCTGGCCGGAAATATAAGGACTGCTTGGCCTTCATATTTATGTGTAAATGGTCCTTGTATTACCGCCCTAGGTGGTATAATGTAATCTGTTGAAGTAAAACTATTTATTGTCCGTCCGTCTGACCCCCCCCAAATACAGAAGCTTATAACCTACACATTATGTTTTTCCCTTTCCAAACGGTCCCTAACGGTTGACGCTCATACCGCACGCAGCGGAAATCGATAGCCGACCCACGTACAAGCGGTCATGCGCCGGTGCCCTCGGCTGTTTTTTCTGTGCCCTTTGCTTATAGCTATATGCGTGGCCCCCACCGAAACACCTCTCTTACAGTAATCGCTTGAGCAAGAATCGGCGTGATCATCGTTCGGAAAGCACCCACGGATCATCGATCAAAACAGATGTGGGTTCTGTCGGTGTTTAGAGGGGCTGGTCGCCCGACGGCATTGCCAAGTTCGATCCGCGCTGCTGGCATGGGCGTGGATGGTGTCTTGCGGTGGCATATTTTTGGAGGGGGTGGTTGGGGCCCAGGGTCGTTTATTTCGGCAAGCAGCAACACAAGCGACACGCAGCACCACAGCAACAGCATATCACTTCAATCAAAATAATCGATTATTGTATAAGAAACGTCTCGTCCTTGGGCCTTGCGTCATTACAATGTATGTACTTGTGCCAAATCATGCAGCAGTGGCTGCTCGCATTCTCTGTTTGTTGGGATTGGAGCTGATTTTTCGGATTTTTCCTATGAAATAGAATATGCTATATAATTATGTAGAACCCAGCTCTCATCGCAGCAACAGAAATTAGACACATCATCATCCCACACAAGCCGCCTCAGAAACGTCCACAACACAAAGGGGACCGAAGATCAGCGCAGGGCCCAACAAACCAAAAGGTCGACACCGTTTTCTGTCAAACGGCCCATGACTCCAAATTTCACGGCTAACTGCGATATACAACGTATCAAGTGGAATCCAGACGTACGTAGGTGCTATTCGTGCTAGTGGCAGGAAGCAGCAGCGGCGGGAGCAACCACAACAAACTGATAGTTGCAGAAATAATCAGCAATGGGTGTTGAGGTCTTGGTCTGTTGGGCTACTGGCGAAAGGTTTGCCGATCGCCTATCCAAAGTAAGCCTTACCAGGTATAACTTGTAACACCCCCCCCCTGGAACGGACCGGATTGAATACGGGTGGACTTGTCACCAACACGCGGTTCCAATTTCAGGGGACCCAGGCATTTTTATTTTTATTTCCAGCTTCGACTTGGGGAAAAAGTTGAACTTTGTCTTTCAAAACGGGTTCTTAGGGAGGGTGGTGAGATTCGATCCCGCGACCCCAACAAACCCATATCCTGCCGACGACGCCCTTTGTTGCATGGTTTAATCATTTTGCTAAAGTTGGTGACCTCGTGCGTCCAACCTTCTCATGTTTGAGCAGTACACTAGGAATAGCAGGGCAGCGCATGTCGTGGGCGCTGCTCCACAGTATAAATACAGTATGATATGTGCCTTTCTCTGGGCGGCTCGACCGGCGATGCGCTCGGGGCACGCGACATACCGGTACACAAACACGTCTTGCAATGGGCTGATCTTGTTTCCATTTTTTTTTCTTCCCCCGTCGCTTTTTCTTTTTTCGCGTCCATTTCCGGGCTCCCCCCCTTCCGCATGCAACCCAAAACAGGCAGCCGGGTTGATTACGGTCGCGCATTGTTCGGGGGGGCCGAAGCTAGACATCGTCGTGCCTTTGAAGGGCTTGCTCACCGGTTACCTCGCCCAAACGCCAGAGCATTATGCTCATTACATGGCACAAGTTTTCGACGAAGGGCGAGAGGGTCGCGGAGCAGGTTTAATTGAAGCGTATGCAATGCCGTACTCCGTCCGCGCTGCCGCCAAGATATCGTCGCGTCGGTTTTCAAACGAGGTGTTCGACAGAGAGTTTTCCGCTCGGTTTGCAGGGTTGTTGCAGCCCCGCGCATCGTGGGCGTTCTCTCGTGGACGGGGGGGGAAGGAGGACTAGGGGTGGATGCCTGGCGGGTTTGTTTGTGTGTATGCAAGAACCGATTGCGCTGTTGTGCCTCGCTTCCGAAGGTCTCGGCTTGCCGGAAGCGGAGACCCCTCTCTGGCTCTCAATATCAATGTAACAAGAATATCTGTATGATTTTTGCCAGCTACGCAGCAGTCGATTTAACTGCTTGCTCCAAGTAAACGGCCTCTGACTGGCCCATCGGCCGCACGGCGGGCATACATCAGTGTGCGTATTGTGCGCTGACTGCTGCGTGCCGCATCGCGGTAACATATCCGGGGGAAAAGTGTGAGTAATCACCGGAAATCAGCCTGAGAACGGAACGGTACAACCGCAAACTGACCAATCACGTACGGAAAATTCGCACCAAATACCCGGGGCCAATCTTGCAAGGTGATAAAGGACCGGATGGATCAGTATAAAAATGGGACAGACATCGTACATAGGTGCCCGAATAAATGCCTCCGCTAAAATGGCCACTGGTAGATTCCAGGGCGGCAGCGTTGCAATTCAAGGAACGGCTGGCCAGAACGTGAAGGAGCCAAAAAAAAGTGGCATCACCACCGTGCATGCAACAAGCAGCGGCATACATTATATCGAAACGGTGCAAAAAAAAATCAGACAAAAATCTTTAAACAGGCCGCGCCCGCCAATGATGGCAGGCTCAAAATGCGGGGCAGACGAAAGAAAGAGAAGAAGCAGTCGGTAACTATCCACCCAAAAAAAACAATACAGAAGCAGCGGAGCCGTGTTGATAGCCCAACGTGTCTTCAGCGGCGATCCACCCGAAAAACGATACAGAAGCGGCGGGGGCAGCCGTGTTAGCCCAACGTGTCTATGTACTCCGAACGCATCAAAAAATCAAACAAAATAAAGTCTTTTCTTCGGTGTCGTTTTGCGGGACGATCGACGATCGAGTCGACCATGATTTTAACATCTAGATCTAGACTCTAAAAGCCATGTTGTGCAGTGATGCTGCAAATGCAACAAGCCTTCGAAATTCTCTCACGAAAGCCCACAAAATCTCTCACGAAAGCCCACAAGACAGGTAGGCGACAACAACAACAACACCTATCGGGGGGGGGGGGGCATCTATCCTGGGTCAAGAACTACTACACCTCGCAGTATGGGTCACTGCTCCATCCTATCATAGATAAACCCTACCTACCCTACCATTCACGGAAGTCAAAGAGAAGAGAGAAAGAGCCGCCATTTCAAGTGTCATCGTTCACATGCCAACCGTCACCCCATAGCATCCTCTTGATGTCGTCCTCCGCCCTTTTTGCAGTGCTCCGACTTTCCGTCTCCGTCCTCGCAGCAGCCCTCTCCGGGGGCGGCGGAGGCGTATGCAGTCCCGCCGACCCCGCGTCATCTGCACCCCAATCGATACCTTCTTCTCGCAAGTTCAGAGAAGGCGGTGCCGCCCCCGGGGTCCTCTCCCTCGGCGACGCCTCCCCGTCGAGGAAAAGGTTTTTAAGAGAAGGGATGGGGATACTCTTCGGGTCTGGGGAATTTTGAAACGACGACCATGCGTACGCGGGCGACGTTGCTGGTGCTTTCCCCGCGCCCCCGCCCCCACCCCTGCCCCCCTTTGCCCCGCCGCCATTTTTTCCTTTTCTCGTCTCCCGTACGGCCGTCGCGCCATGACCTTGCCCCCCGCGCCCCTGCTTCCCTGTGGGCGCTCTGCCCGGCGTGGCCGACCTCTTGCGTTCTCCGCCCCGCACGGGAGAGACAGGGTCAAACCCACCACCACCACCACCACCACCACCACCACCACCAGCACCGTTGTTGTTATTGCTGTTGTTGTCGGCCCCGCCGCGGCCTCGGCCCCCACGCTGGTTCCGCCCTTTCCCCCTCTCCTGTCCGCGGGATTTGCTATTTTGGCGCTTGTGCCCTTGTGGTGCTGTGTCCACTGCGGAGGGAAGCGGCAGCGGCGGCGGCGGCGGTGGCGGCGGCGGTGGCCCGGCAGCTGGCGGGTACTCGTGGGCAGCACGATGAATAAGAGGAGGAGGGGGGGGAGGAGGAGGAGCAGCAGAAGAGGAAGCAGAAAACGACGATTCGGTGCCGATGTTGTTGCTGCGACTGCTGCTGCTGCCGTCGCCGCCGCTGCCGCTGTCGTTGATGCCCAGGGACCTCTTGAGGAGCCGTTCCTGTTGCTCCGCGACGCTCCGCTGAGCGGAGGCAGGCGTCGGCGAGGCGGAGTATTGTTGCTGCCGTTGTTGGTGCTGGTATCGTTGCAGGGGTTGCTCTCGTTGGCCTCGTTGTTGCTGTTGATGAGGTTGGCGTTGTTGAAGAGTCGACGTTTCGGCGGGCGATTGCGGGGGTCCCTGCTGGATCATCCGCAGGAGATCTGCACCAGCCGAGCACCCAGGCGTGGCCACGGAAGGTGCAGGGTAGTGGGGTAAGTAGGCCGGACCACCGCCAATATTTGTTGGGCGGCTTCTGTCGTGTTGCTCGCCGGCCGCGGCGCTTCTCACGTCGGTTGCGGGCAAGGGATAGGATGAGGTCACCGGAGTAATTTCGGAGTGTGCCCATGCATCCTGCGGCTCGCTCGGCAGGGCGGGGGCTGGGGGGGGTGGCTGTGCAGCGTTCAGCAGCCTCAGGAAATTCTTTCTCTCGTCTTCTCGATCTCGATCTGTCATCCTCTCGCGATCAGCTCCCTCGAGACGCGCGACTTTGCCGCCGTTGCCGAGCTGCCGAGAGACAAAAAACACAAAACACACAAACTGTTTGCGATACGAGAGATGGAAGGCCAAACATTTGCGGGGGAAATATGTGGAAATACATCAACTAAAAAAACCCAAAAGCGGCGCAAGCGTCGAACACACACGCTCCGCTTTCCGATCAGCAGCAGCGTAATCCATAGTAGCGGGGCCGTAGCTGCGTGCAAAAGGATGCCGAAGAAGCGCGAGGCGAAACCTTTATTATTGAAGAACCAGACGCAGAAACGTCGAGATCGCGCCCAAGAGCTTCGCTCGGCCAGAAGGCAGGGCGTGCTGGCAAAACGGCGTAAATTGGACGTAGCCCAAACCCCCAGCGAAGCAGAGCAAGCAGAGTCATGGTCTCGGGAACAACTAGCGAGCGCGATACAGGGCGTCAGGGTGAGTCCCATGTCGCAGATCCTGCCGTTCCTAGTAGATCTCCGGAAGATGCTGTCGCTGGAAGAACCTCCGGTGGAGGAGGTGGTGGAAGGAGAAGGGCTTGCACCCAGGCTGGTCGAGCTGCTGCGGACACCGAACGACGAGATTCAAATCGAGGCAGCCTGGTGCGTATGCCCCCCGCTTTGTCATGGCTTGAACAATCGTCAGGGTGGCAAGGGAACCGGTAGAGAAGATCGAACACCATGCTCACCATCGCGGTTGCGTGGGCCCTTGTTCCATGCTATGATTTTATGCGTGGGGCCCTTTCCTTTTTGCGCTGATGATGAAACACCCACGCGCTCTACATTTTAGACGTGCATGCCAGAGGCACCTGGCGTGTGCTCGTAATAATGTGCCAATATGTTCGTCAATATAAGGAGCACTTGAATCTCACTATGAACGAGAAAACGGTACTTGTATTTACGGACATAGTGGCTTATAGAGCACCGCCGTCGTCGTGCCTGGTGTGAATTGAGGCATCAACAACTTTGAGCAACTGCTGCCTGCTCTCGTGTACGAGTCTGTCCATATCATATATACCAGGTACATGGCCATGAAACTGGTGTACGTACAATGACCATGGTATGTATGTACCCGCTCTAATCTGCCCTGCGAGCACCTGGCAGTGTGTTGTGTGTTGTACGCACCTCCGAACATCACCACAATACGAGTTACCTGGTAGTACAATACAGACCGGGAGTTGACAAATACCTGGTACAGCACCACCAGGTGTGCAGCAGTCAGCGTCAAGTTTGTCAGTACACCAATTGCAACACACGTACGTACTGCGGTACCGGTGTACCGGTACACCAATCGCGACATCCGGTAGCCTATAGAATGAACAGCACTTCGTACGTCTGGCCCGGTTTGAGGGCCAGCCAGTGGCCACACCGCACACCAGCAGTGCCAAATATATCGATTGACGGCGCTCTTGCCGCACGACGGACGGCCGTCAGAAACAGCCGTCAAGGACAGCGGCCGAGGGACTCTCCGCACTAAAAGTAGTATATTTTACCTGGTACGTCTATCAATAAATAGAACTTTCTTCGGACACCACCCATCAGAAATATACTCGTATACTGGCATATATATATAGAAATTGGAGTCCGTTCTCTAACGAGCCTTCTGGCGCAAGCCCTCTACTGCTGTATATAATTCATGTCATACCATGGTAGAAAAAAGAAGACCCGCATTGTACAACGAGCACCTCTTCGTATATTATCCTTTCGGCGCCCCATGTTGTTGGTGAGGTCTGTGTGGCTGACTGGCTGGCTGTTGCGCACGTGTTCCTTTAGGAGCAGCAGCAGCAGCAGCAGCAGGGGCAGAAACGACAATGGAAACGTGAATCCTCTTGCGACCGTGGAGGTACCGCTGTATGCATAAGCGACCTACGCGAAGAGCGACACGTGCGGTGGTATACTCCAGATATTGGGGTCCAGTTATAGCCACCTAACAGAAGAGAAGTGCGGTCTACTTCAAGTTTTGGGACCCAGATACGGCGATGTAGAGAGAGAGAGGCAAGGGTGTCAGACGACGGAGGCGATCCCATGAACGGTAGGGCGGTCTCAGCAACCGTACAGTCTATTCTTGGTGTATATGCGCCAGCCAACAATAGCGGCACATGTTGTTGTTGTTGTTGTTGTTGTTGCTGTTCTCACATTAACTCATCGCCACAATACAATGCAGTCCGTGGTCGCAGGACAGGCTCCAATAACTCTGGAGTGGAAGAAATACCTCGGTAAAAAAATAAAACAAGCAAAGAGTAGCACACACGACAACTGAAGCACATCTACACCTCAGACCAAAGATAAAAAAGGAGGTCCGCGCGCGTACGTATCAGATACCTGGTACATGCGGTACGCTGTACAAGTCGCCACAGAAACCGAGAAGACCACATACTACCACCCAAAAAAAAATAGGCAGGGTGAAAATATCAACTCGACGTCGAAAAACCGAAATAAAAAATCGAAACACATAGCGGCAGCCGGCACTACTCCGCGCTATTGCCAGACTGGTCAGTCCCCTCTGCGGTGCCAAGCGATTCCACCGCACTATATGTAGCGGGCAGCCGGCACGTATTAGAGCGATGACGTCAGGAGATATGGCAAGCAAGGCAAAACGTGCGCCGTCAAGGGTTTAGGGAAGGTTGTTGCACACTAAAACCTACCAGGTACCTACCTATGTACCCCAGGTGCAGTTCGTGCTACGAATACACCGTGTTGGCGATGCTCTGTGTTTTTTTTCCTGGCTGATCGTCGTTTTTATTTTCGATATTTTTTCCCCTTTGAAAGAAGTCCCAAAGGGGAGCATTGGCATCGCTTCGGGAACCGAAAGCGGCGTAATCTACTCGTTCTTTGTTTAGACGATGAACTGGTTCGGGGTTTGTTTAGTTTTAATGGTCTGGCGAGCAGTGATCTCGGATTTCGTAATTGCCCGGTGCCATTCTTACTATGATAGGCGATGGCCGTGTTGACGGTAGGTAATACGCGACGCCCCCAGTCCGTAGTATAAAACAAAACCAGTCATCATCTCCAGGAAGCCCTGCATTTTTGCTTCCCAGTAGCCACAATCGGACTTTGAGGTTGCGTTTCGATCCATAGCGGGGATGTGCCTTGAACGTCTCTGTTTCTGCCGTATTTATCCGTGAGCACGTTAACTTTTTTTCTTTTCTGATTTTGCCGCAATACGCGTGAAAAGAAGCTTTTCCGGCCGTAATCCGACATCATATATAGCTGGCGGGAATATGTCAGATATTCGGGTGTTTTATCACTGTTTGATGGCTTGCGCAGCTACCGCATGCATGGTGTTACGCCAACGACGGATTGCAAGGGAGCGCGTGGGTTTGGAATGTTGCCTCGCCATCCCCACCCTCCCAACCCAACCTGCAGTTAGCATTAGGGATTGCAGTAGTCCCCGTTGATCGTACGCTTTCAAATCAACAACCAAGGGTTAGGATTGGATGGACCGGCAAATGGTCTATTGCGGGGGACCATAGTTAATAGGACCAAATATTGTTAGTAAAAATGGTTAAATATATAGTTTTTTATGTATACCATAGGTCCTATTAACTATGGTCCCCCGTAATAGCTTAACCTTCTTGTGTAGGCGTGTTCACATTCAACCATCGTGCGATACAGATACATACATACCTGGTATAGGTGTGCTGCCAGTATATGAACAAGGAACAAGCCAGCACCAAAATACGAGTAAAACGCGCGATGCCGCGTCATACCAAGTTATTTCCCGGTTTATTGTTTACCCCCGGGCAGGTGTCTTACGAACATCGCTAGCAGCTGGAGCCGCCACACGGAAAAAATTCTGGGGGCCACGCCGCAGCTGATCACGCTTTTGTCAGCGCCCAACCCGGCCCTCCAGGAGCAGGCGCTGTGGGCGCTCGGCAACATCGCCGGGGACAGCGCGGACTTCAGGGCGATGCTGCACGCGAACGGAGCTCTCCTGCCGATATTTAGGTTGCTACAGCAGCCCCCGGTGAGCGAAGAGGCTATATACATGACAAGACCGCGGGCTTGACCTCTTGACTGACCGGTTCCTTTCACTATGAAAACAAAGATGGCACATCAAGCCTTGACGGCAAATCCGCCAGGAGACCGCGGTTTGACCCCCTTGACTGACCGCTCCCCTACACTAAAACTAGGATATTGATGCCAAAAGAGGTCTTGACGTGCCTGCTTGCTGCCAAAGATGCCCCAGAGAGACCGCGGTTCTGACTCCGTGGCTGACCGCTCCCGTACACGACACCTAGTGTGTTCGGGCCTGGGTAGGCCTTGACGCGCTCAAAATGATCGATTTGACCCCGTGACCGACCGTCCCCTTACACTAAACCTAGTAACCAGAAGAGGCCTTGACGCGCTCAAGATGACCGGTCTGACTCTTTGACCGCTACCGTACGCCAAACCTAGCGTGTTAAGGCCAAAATAGGCCTTGACGCGCCCGAAATGACCGATGGGTCTTCTGGCGTCTTTGCCGGTGAGTAAAGTGATGCCCTTGGAGGGTATCAGGATAGTTTCATGATTTGCCCGTGCCCTCTGCGTCGGTCGATTGCTTTAGAACCCTTTTAGGACTGCGGTCCCGTTTGGGAGACGAACTACTAGGAATTTGACTGGTTTGCCCCCAAAACGGGACTGCAGTTTGCCCTATTAAAAGAAGGTTTAAACGGAGTACCAGCCACTCTGTCGGGAGTGTAAGGACCGTTTGGTTCTTTCTGTGAACACCCGAACGGTGTTTATATTTCTGGACATGGTGGTACCCAGGTGAGGCAGTAGAATGTACCGGCGGCACACTATTAATATAGACGGAGACTGCGGCCAAGCGTACTTTGTGCAGTGATATTGTTATTATAAGTAGAACCGCAGAGTTGTTTCTTTCGCCATCTAGGTGCACTTACCGCTGTTTGCTGTGGGTTACTCTGTTGACGGGCCAAGCAACCTCTGCTTGACCTCCGGGTGGAAACTCAAAGGGGATCGTTTAGAGCGTTAGCACCGAGACGGAGCGGTCCTTGGATTTTTCGCTGACAGTGATGTGTAAGAATCTCTTATTTCGGACTGGGCTCTTATCCCTTTTGTGTAGGGCAAAAGGCGTGTTCCTGCTCTAATTTAAGTGCAGAAATGGCACCGTATTTATCATACTCGTCCAAATATGGTGGCTGGGGTTCTTAACTCCTCAAAGTTGTCAATTAAGAGGAGTTGTCGCGTACTGCGTTCCCCGCATCGATTAGCGGTGTTGGGAAACCGGAGCGGAGTCAAGGGCCGTTTTATTTCTGTTCGCCCGACCGTCGGGAGGAGGCACCGTTAGAGCTCTGATCAGCGTTCGTGAGCGTTGCCCGGACCGATTGCCCCCAGCAGCTGCGGCTGGCTACCACGGCCGCAGGAGAAACGACCCACCTTGTTGGTTGCTTCGACCTTCCTTGTTGGTTGCTTCGACCTACCTTGTTGGTTGCTTCGTATCTGGGACGTCTCGACCCTCTGTTTTCGTTTTTCGCGTGTGGCTGAGTGTACAGATACGCCGAGGGGGTGGGAGGGGTTGTGCGAGTCGGGGGGGGGGGTTGGTGGGTGGGTGGGTTGGTGGATGGCTCGGTAGGAAGGACGGCGGGCGGGCGGGGGGGGGGGGGAAGGAAGCGTCTATTTATTCCGACCGTCGCGGATATTTTGAGGAGGGGCGATCGAGCTGACCGCATAATTAGAGGATCTATCAACCCGCGTCTATGTTATCTCCTTTGTTCGTGCTCGTTTTGCGCTGTTTGAACGTGGTGCACTGCGACTGTCTCCAAGCAACTTTTGAAACCGATGCTGTCGGGCAAGGAACGGCGGGACTCGCGCTTCGCTCATGCGCCTGGCTTGGCTTGGCTTGGCTTGGCTTGGCGGAACGAATCACGTGCTCATGCTAGGCGCGGCGCGGCGCGCTCATAGTGCCGTGCGGTTGAAGACGTTCCGTCACTACGTACCCACCCGCCCACCCCCCCGACTCCCCCGCCACCCCCCCCCCCCTCCCGTCCCGTCCCGTCCCCCTCCCTCCAGTCGATCGAAATCGCGCGCACCGCAGCGTGGGCCGTCTCGAACCTCGCGCGCGGGAACGACACCGCGGGCGAACCCTTCTTGGCGGTGTCTACCGTCGTTGTCGAGTGCTTGAGAGGCAGGGCTACGGCCGGCGCCCCCCGCGACGACCCGCTCCGCGTGGAGGCCGCCTGGATCCTGGCCTTCCTGACGGCGAAGGAGGAGGAGACCGCGTCGGCGCTGGTCCGGGCTGGCATGGTGCCCGCTCTTGTGGAGGCCCTGGTGGATAGCGAGGGGCGGGTGAGTCGGGGTTGGCAAGGAAGCGGTGGTGGTGGTGGTGGTGGCGGTGGGGTGGGGAGGGGGGGGGGGGGGGGGTGGGGGGTGGTGGTGGTGGTGGTGGTGGCTGTGGGGAGGGTGGAGGTGGGCGGAGGGGGGTGGAGGTAGGGGGGGTGGGGGGGTGGTGGGTGGTGGTGGTGGTGGTGGTGGTGGTGGTGGCGGCGATGGTGGAGGTTGTGGTGGTGATGGTGGTGGGGGTGTTGTTGATGCGCGTGTTGCGGAAGTGGTTCTTCGTAGCACATTTTTTTTCTCAGCCAACGACCGGCTTATGTAAAGGGGGGAAAAATTGTAGGTTGACGCTCACATTACACTAAGAAAAATAGCGCCCCCCCGCCCCCCCCCGCTATTTCGAAGTATTTTTGTCCCCGAAAAAATGGTTTCATTTCTAAAAATAAAATTCAACCTGCACCCACGTTTTCGGGCACAAATCGCTTGGGAATTAGTGTGGGACCAGTTATTCTGTGGTAAAAGGGTTATACCCCCTCTAGAACTGCATTCCCATTTTGGGGACAGGGTGCTCGAGAATAGAGTTAGACACATGTTTCTGGACAGTGCAGTACTGTTAGAGGGGTTAAGGCCGATACAGAATCCCATGGGCTATATATAGAATGTCTAGCGAAAATATGTAGCATGGTAGACATCAGGTCCTCCAAACAGACTGGGAAGCTCCTCAGCTGAGAAAATGATACTGTACATGTTTGGGCGCAGAAAATGCAACCCCTATTTGCAACCCCTGTTTGCAACCCCTAACGCATTTCGGCTCTGTTGGCGGTGGTGGCGGCGGTGGGGGCGCACCCGGTCGGTGTACATAGGGTGCCTCACGCGGCGTGTGTGTTTCTGTTTCTCGCGGAGCATTGGGTGTTGCCCGAGGCCCGTCTTTTCCTTTGCGTAAAGCATTGCTTGGAGGGCGAATAGCGTACTATTTTGTATGTGGCATATAGTTTTCGGCTTGACGGGGTTTTGCTTTTGCGCGTGTTTTCGAAAGCCGTTTTGCGTTTCGCAATGGTACAAGTCTTTGAGTCGCGGATTCCCGTTTACACATGGCACCTCGCGTAAATCGTGCGCCGACCCCCCCCCCCCCCCCCCAATTAAATCGACGCTGTCATCCATATGCAAGAAAGTTCGCCTCACAAGCGGTCCTTAGTAGGATGCAGCTCACCCTTCGTGCGACTCGGCAAACTCCTCATGGCTCTTCACGCATGGTGCACGCAATGTTTACCTCGTCGGTGAAAAACCGTACGTGCTCCGTCCCGGCATTGTAGGGGTGCGATGGTCTATGGCCATACGACTACGGCCATGCATGACAGTGCAACCCCCCGCACCCCGTCGTTCCCTCCTCTTTCCTCCGCGCCCGCCCCCCCCCCCCCTCGCACCGCCCGACTTGGACGCGTTCATGGTCAGGACCCTTTGTGCACGCCGGCGCTGCGAGCTCTTGGCAACATGGTCAGCGGGGCCCAGGACTGGGCGGACGCTGTGATGGTTCACAAGGAGTTCTTGCCGTGTTTAGACGCGGTCTTGAAGATACAGGTGCGTTTTTTTTTTATGGCGAGCGAACGCGAACGCTGCGCACCTATTACGGAGGACCATAGTTAATAGGACCTATGATATACATAAAAACCTATACATTTAGCCATTTTTACTAACAATATTTGGTCCTATTAACTAAGGTACCCCGTAATAGGAACACATCATCTACACATTGTTAATAACTTGATGATCTAGACGAATCAAGGCCAAAAAAGTCTACCAGTATTCCCGATGATCTTGTATGGTCTATAGCTCATGTTGCCGCCCGGGACTCGCATAATCTGCATGATCTATTACGGGGGACCATAGTTAACAGGACAAAATATTGTTAGTAAAAAGGGTTAAATATAAAGGTTTTTATGTATACCATAGGTCCTATTGACTATGGTCCCCCGTAGTAGGATGTGTTTCTTGGGGTTGGGATCTGTACCATATATGCGGATCCTGCACTACCTCTCGCTACGGCAGGTGAGGAACTAGATTATATATCTGTACACAGATAGATCATGAGCTATCTCTCCGAGGTGCGCGGGATATTTAGCTAAGTTTGGCGACGTCCGAAACATCGTTGGGACCCGCTTGTGGAGTTGTTGCCTGAAGAAGCGTCCGACTCATATATTACTTCGAAGTATCTAAACACCCGTCCGCCGACAACGCACACAAGTTGACGACGGTTACAATTATTCTGCTGCGGGAGCGTCTTTCTAGCGACAGGTTACATGTGTATGTACTGATTGATCTTGTACGAGAGAAGCGGGTCTGCAATTTCTACACGGCCCCTCCCTAATAATGGGCGTTAGTTTTCAGGCTTGGTGTAGCGAAGCGAGTGGTTGTTGTGTTGCAGGGCTGTTCAGACTGTTGAGGGAGTGGTTGTTATATTTCAGGGCTCTTCACGGGTCATGACCCCACACGTGGGCCCGGTCGGGAGGTCCTTCAACATCTCACGGGCCGGGTCGGATCGGGTCGGGTTGGGTCGGGTCGGGTCAGAGGAGGTCTTGGACACCTAAGAGGGTCATTCTTATCGGTGAGCTTTTTTCCCCATAATTTCCATATTTTTTTCGCGCAATTTTTTCATCGTGCAGATGTTCCTGTTTCCCCCCCCCCAAATACACGAAGTTTAACTTTCCTAATTTTGTTACTTCTGGAGAATTTCACGAAATAGTGACAGAATGCCTCCGTATCTCGATACACATCTACAATTATTTCCAAACTTTGGAAATTCTGGAAAAAAAAGTCTCCGATAAGAAGGAGCTTGACACGTTGGTTCGGGCTCTGGGATTGGGCTTTAGTAAAGTGGCCCGACCCAACTTGTGAGGTTTGACCCGACCCCCGAACAGCCCTGCTTAATTTACACGGACCACCTAAAACGTGGCAGGGGGCCCTTTTTGAGATGGTTGACTCCTGGACTATAGAGGCATGCTTTATGGGGCATGCTTTATGGGGCATGCGTCCATAGGGCATGGCCTATGAGGCATGCCTTACAGGCTCGCCGGGAATCCGTGCGTCGTGCGCGATGACCGAAAATCTCCTGAAAAAACATCGTTACATGGAATATCTCCGTTTTTTGTTGGTATTTTTTTACTGCCTTTCACCTGCTTACACAGCGCGATGGGCGAAAATCTCTTGAAAAAGCACCGTTACCATGTAGTACAGTATCTCGTTTTTTTTTTTTACAGTTTATTTTGTTTTACTGTCTTTCACCAGCATGCATAGTTTTGACGGCGTTGCCCTTAGTACGAGCATCCGCCGGCGCCGGTAGCTCCTATCACGAGCAAGGGTAAGAGTAAGGCATGCCTTATCGTACGCAGTGCGGCGGTATACATCCTGCCGGACAGCGACGTGTTCTTCTTGATGCCTCACCTAAAATTTACCGGGGGGGGGGGGGGGGGGAAAGCAAAGAGCACCGACCTTGCTCTTGTCGTTTTCGTCGTCATGCCTGCCGTCCGTCCGGTCGGCGGAAGCCCGACTTGCTCCGTCCCGACATCGTTGGGGTACGAGAATCTGGTGGTCTTTCAACCGCAGACTTTGACCACTTACCGGGTATTTGAGATAAATGGGTTGCACACACTGTCTACAAGACAAAGGGATCAGTGCGAAGAAAGCTGTCCGCCCGAGGATGAAAAGAAAAGAAAAAAAATAGGAGAGAAAAAAGAAGAAGCTATTAGTATTAATGGTGCTATCCAATGGTTGTTTTGGATTCTGATTGACCTGGGGCTAGGCTCAGGGGTTCGAGTTAGTTACGTTCGTCTTGTTGTACGCGGCGACCCCTCATACCGCTTTCTCGGAGAAGCGGCAACCCTGCCGTGCCATGGTCATACGTAAGACTACGGCCCATGCATTATATGAATGCCCCCCCCCCCTCCGCCAGGATGCGAGGGTCTATGGTCATACGACTACGGCCATGCATGAGATCGAGTACATCTCTCCTGTCGAGTACACCCCCCCCCTTCCCCCCCGCCCCACAACGCGCAGTTCTATTGTCGTACGACTACGGCCACGCATGACATTAGTACTCCCCCCCTCCCTCCCCTTGTTGTTGGGCGTGTCTCTATTAGGAGTAGGAACGGTGCTCCGTCTCGAAAGGGATGCGTGGTCAATGGTCTAAATACTAAGGCAAGCAACACATGAGTACGCCCCCCCTCCTCCCCCTCCCCCTCCCCCCCCGGCCCAACGCGCGCTTCCTCTTCCTCTGCCAGGACGACAGGTCGCGGCGCGCTCTCGTCAAAGAGGCGGCGTGGGTGGCGTCGAACGTCGCGGCTGGGCGACAAGAGCATCGCGACACCTTGGTTGCCCAAGGCTCTCTGGCGGCGCTGACCTCGCTCCTCGTGTCCGACCAGCTGGACCTGCAGCAGGAGGCGGCGTACGGCATCTGGAACATCGCCTCCCACGACCAGGAGATCCTCGTGCAGGCCTCGAAGAACGACCGAGTAATCGGAACTTTCGTGTCGTTGGTGCGCGCGCAGTCGGCACCGGTTGTACGGTGAGTCCCTGCAGGCGGGGGGCGGGCTGTGGGGGGGGGGGGCAGGGAGGCAGGGAAGCGGGGGGGGGGGGGGGGGTGTACTCGATAGGAAATATTTACTCGGCAGGGAGGGGGGGGGGGCGTAGTCATTTGTTGCTTGCCTTAGTCATTTGACCATTGACCACGCATCCCTTTCGAGATCGAGCAACAGGGAGGGGCGGGGGGGGGGTACTCGTTTTCATGCATGGCCGTAGTTGTGTGGTCGTAGACTCTCGCATCCCTATAATGCCGGGACGGAGCACGTCGGGTTTTGGCCGACGAGGCGGACATTGCTTGCACCAAGCGCGCGAAGCGAAACGTGAGGTGTTCGGTGAGTCGCATAAACATTGAGCTGCATCCTGCTATGAACCGCTTGTGAGGCGGACTTGCGCATGGATGACAGCTTCAATGGAGTTAATTTGTGTCCCGGTTCGGCCACTTCCAGAGACAGCAATGGGGGTACTGTAGGGGGGGGAGGGAGGGGGCGGGGGGGAAGGTCATCGTTGCGTACGAATTCGTGTACAGTATTTTGTTTTCTCGCGTTTTTTTTCTCTGCTTTCGCCTCTCTCTTTCGACGCAGCTCTCTTTTTTGAAGGTCGTTGTCTACTGTAGGTCTTGATTCACCTACTTGCTATAGTTACTGTAAAGTATTTCTGCCCGCGGTGTCGTCCGTTTTTTCTCTTCTTATTATTTTTCCAATTTTGTTGTCTCCACCCCCCTCCCTCCCCCCCCTGTCGCGGCTCCCGCTATGCCTCGCGCAGGTGCGCGCTTTCGTTTCTTCAGATTATTTGCCAGAACGTTCCGGGCGGGCCGCGGGTGGTGGAGATGGCCGGGGGCTTGGAGGCTATCGACGACGTTCACTACTCCGGAAAGGTGCCTTGCGTCTTTATCTGTCGGTTCTTTTTCATGTTGCAAGTTTTGTTTGTTTGTTTGTAATCATCACTTTTTACTTTTCGGCCTGACTCGTGGGAGGTTTTACCCTCAGCGATCTTCCTCTGGACAAGCCGTGGTCACAAGTGTCGTCCCTTCTCCGCCCCGGTACGTGCCTTCATTAATTTCGTGCATAGGGTTTCAGCGTTCCCAACCGCTCGTTGATTGTCATCGAATGTTGCTAGCTTACGCTCTCTCGCTTTTCGCTATTAATAGTGATTTTTTATGCAAGAAAAAGTCCCTACGAGCATGCACTCGGTGAGACTCGACCCCACGAAATTGACCTCGATATATATACCAGTCAAGGGTCTCTATTCCTATGGTGGTCACTCTACGTGTTTCGAGAGGTGATCCGCGAGACTACAGTAGACCACAGTGGGTATCCCGACGTAAGAGAGGTGTGGTGCAGGCCGAAAACAGCTTTCTTAGCCCTTTCAGGACCGCAGTCCCATTCGGGGGACAAACCGCTCAATTTTCAAGTAGTTTGTCCCCAAAACGGGGCTGTGCGGTTCTAAAGGGGTTGACTTGCTTTCTCTCTTGACTTTATTTAAGCCGCTATCCACACCAATTTCGAATCGTTTCGATGTTTTGGTTCAAGCTGGTTTTGCCCTTTCTTAAGTGTACTATTCTGTTAACCTGGTCTATCTTGAGTCGGGATACTCACTGTGCATACGAAGTGTATAGCAGTGGTAGCAGTATCGAAAGCACAAGAGACTATTACGGGGGACCATAGTTAATAGGACCAAATATTGTTAGTAAAAATACTCAAATATATAGGTTTTTATGTATACCATAGGTCCTATTAACTATGGTCCCCCGAAATAGAGTACGATGAGCCGTGATACAAACAACGGGGGCCGGCAGGAGTTGAAGCATGCATTTTTTTTTTTAGCCTAAACTTTCCGCACCGACTCGCGCCCCTCCATCTCGTAGTATACCACTCTGAAGTGGAATGTAAGGACCGTTTTTACATTAATAGTAATACTAAGCGGTCTTTACATGTACGCCCTGAGAGGCGTTCTACGATAGAAGTTCACCCTAATTTTTCCGAGGCTCCTCACTTGAGGAGCTCCATACCTCCCCCGAAAACTGGCCTATGCAAAACTCAAATTGCACCCCGATGAAGAATCCCATGGCCCAAGTATACGAGAACATTTTTTTTCGAAACGAGATTTTGGGGTAAGGGACTCTGTCATTCAGAGAACATTTTGGCGAAAGTGTGCTACATGTATCGTAGAACGCGTCCACATTGCTATCACACGGGTGATACAATAGCACACACCCTCTCAGACCATTTTCTCTACTCGGAGAGAATGCTGCCAAACGCCGAGTGATGGCATGTGTCTAAAAGGGGGAAAAAAAGCTCGAAATATCTCGAAGGTTATTTATTCCCTTCTCGACGCATCCCTTTTTTTTTCGTTCGTTTTTTTCGTTGTGTATGTGCGTCCCCTCCTACTGGTGTAGTCTCGGTGAAAAAATAGTCCCAAGGGCGGAGGGGGGGGGGGGCGTACTCATTTGTTACTTGCCTTAGTCATTTGACCATATTGATGTTCGATGGCAGACGTTTGAATGTTGAGTGGGACTCAAGTCGAAAAATATACCGCCACAGCCACTTCCTGATCCCCCGGTTTCTTGCGAGGGCACCCCATGGTGATTCCCTGCCCGTATGTGCTCGCGCCGTCAGCAGACAAGCCGCGTGGCAGCGACATGCACTACCTCGGCCGTCGTGCGCTTGCCAACCGGCCCTTGAAACTCTATCGGAACTTCATCCAAACGCTCCTCCTATGTTGCTCTTCGACCCTGGGTATCCCATAATTCGTTTATTTGGCACCCATTTCGTTTTTTTTCAAGTCCTCCGGGACTAAAAAAAAAACGAAATTTGAAAGCGGAGGTATCGGGATCTCTACTTCTATTTTTTTTAATTTGACCTATAAAACTCACGTTCTCTTTAGTTCTGTTTTTCGTTTTTTCATTTCTTTTTTTTTTCCGTTTGTTTTGCCTTCGTTAAGACCGGCCCTAAATTACACGGTTATATCCTGCCGGGGGGGGGGAGCGGGGCGGGGGGGCATCACCTTTTTTTTCCAGTTTCGCCCACTCGACCTCTGGCGCCTTTTTTTTTCTTCTTCTTCTCTCGCAGGCGGACCCGGACCTCCAAGCGGCCGCCGGTTCGATCGTGGACAAGTTCTACGGAGAGGACGGCTACGCGTCCTCGGACGAAGACGGCGACGGCGATGCTGGCGAGGGGGGGCAGCAGGGAGGAGGCGGCGGTGGCGTCCGATGGAGTGGACTCCCCCACAACGCGCCGGGCTCGTTCCTCGACCAGCACCGACATCAACAGCCGCAAGGTGGGGGGGGTCTTGACCGGGACCCGGCGGCGGCTCTGATGCCGCAGGGCCACCAGCTGCAGCAGCAGCAGCAGCAGCAGCAACAGCAACAGCAGGGTTTGGCGCCTTTGGGTAGAGGGGCGCACCTGACTAGGCCAGCTTGGATGAATCAAAGCTAACCATTGGCAGCGTCGGCAGCAGCAGCAGCAGCAGCAGCAGCAGAGGCAGCAGAGGCAGGATCTGACCGCGTCACGTACAGGGGCACACACATGACGAAGCCAGATTGGATGGATCAGAGCTGACCATTAGCAACATCAGCAGCAACAACAGCAGAAGCAACGCAATCAGCAGCAGCAGCAGCGGAATAAGAACAAACAGCCGCTTTTATTAATAGCAGGGTTTGGCAGCCTTGCGTATGATAGACGGGGGCGCACCTGACGACACCAGGTTGGAATGAATCAGAGCTAATTTTCAGCCACGTCGGCGGCAGCACCAGCAGCAGCAGCACCACCACCACCACCACCAGTACCGGCAGGGTTGGCCCCCTTGCGTACATAGCGGGGCGCATCTGACGAGGTCGGCGGGGACGAACCGGTAGCTGAGCTGATTTGTGTTTGGCTTCCTCTGGGTGTCTTGTCGTCTGATCTACCGGGTATATCCAGGCAGAAGTCTAATGGTTGCTGGATGGCCCTCTGGGGGGGCGATGCAGGGGCGGAGGAGGTCTGACAGAAGACTTTCTCGGTGCCCGATCCAGCCAGAGGTGTGGCTTGATTCCTTTGGCCAAGACAGGCGCAGGCCTCGCGACGCTCTCTGGGTTGTGTGTGGCTTGATGCATTGCTTTTGTGTTTGATTGGCCCCCCGTGTAGATGCAGAGGAGGCAGATGTCTTGACTGGCCCTTCCGTGGTTGTCTGTCGCGTGGCCTGATGCTGGCTGGGCCCTCATCGGCCCCCCTCGGATTTTCTGCTGCAGGTATTATTAGGCCTCACGACAAGTCTGTGGGTGTGGTGTCTACTGTTTGTTGATGCAAGGATCGGTGTTCGATTTTTGGCCTCCTAGATTCTGTGAGGCAGATTTTTCGGACGTTGTAAGCACTCCGGGTGTCTGTCGTCGCACGGGCAGAGGTCTGCTTGGCCCCTTTGCCGGGGTATCTCTCTCAGGCGGAAGCCTGACTGGGTGTCTGATGCCGGGCTCCGTGTTCGATTTGCCTCTCCTAATAATATACCGGTACCTGGTATGTCTTGGGGGGCAGATGCCTGATGAACCCTCTGGGTGTCTGTTGCACGGACGGACGTAGATATCCGGTCGACCTTCGCGAGTACCTGGTGCAGACAGAAGTCTGATCGATTCCTCTGGGCGTCTGACGAAACAGATTGGCCTGGTTGACACTCCGGGTGTCTGGTAAATACCTGGTAGGTGCCTGTAGCTGATCGCGTGGGTCTGTTTCAGGGGTGGATGTCCGATAGGGCTGCCTGCCTGGGTTCCTGATGCGAGCCTCGGCGTTTTGATCGACCCCCTGGATGTCTGACGTAGACGGTCTGTTGGACCCCTCCAGATGTGCGATGCATGCGTCGGGGTCTATTTGACCCTCTGGGTGTCTGGTGCCGGCAGAGGCCTGCTTGGCCGCGTGGGTTTCCTGCAGAGGCAGATATGCACATGTCTGATTTGGTGATGGATTGGCCTACTGGGTGCGTGGTGCAGGCAGGAATCTGAGATGGCCCTCCGGGGCTCGGAGGGGCTAATGTCCGATTGATACCTCTGGGTATCTTTTTGCCGCCAGAGGGTGAGACGACAACGTATCGTGGTCTTTGGCGGCGGCTATAGCCCACTCGTACTCATACGTGAAAAAAAATGTCTTGAGGAACTCCTTTTTTAATAGTGTTTCACGTTATAACTTTTTGGAGGACCTTTAACAATCTGGGAGAAGGGATCTTCAGGTTGGTAGGCTGTTCGGATGTTTTGGTTCCTGTTGGGATCAAGGTACGGGCGAAGACCCAACCCGACCCCTGACTCTAACCCTAAACTAACCCTGACCCCAAACCGCAGCCGAAACGGGCCAAAACTCGCCATAAACGCGGCTACGCCGAGTTTGCATCGAACCAGGAAATTTCTCAGATGCGGACGACGATTCCGAAGTGCAGACCACGCTGCTCATTTTTCAAGTAAAAAACATCTCTAAAGATCCCTTCTCCCAGACTGCTAAACCTACTCCTTTTTTGGTTGGGTGGTTGGCCGTGCGATGTGTGATAGGATGTACACGTATGTATGTGAGTGCTGTTGCTGAGGATTGGGTGGCGAGTCCTCCGTTCGACCGCCCAGCCAAAATAACAAATAAAACAGCACGCTATGTAGGGAGCAAACAGCACACGGATGTCTTCCTAAATTTGCGCTGCATTACAGTGATACCAGGTATGATCTGTACGAAGAAAGCACGAAACGAAACAAAACGAGAACCTGCCTGTGTAGTACGCAGAGATCGAAAATTCGCTTTTAAACTCATCGTTTGCAACAAGCTTGGTGTGTTAGTTCGATCGCGCGATTCTGCGAGTTGTGTGGGTTTTCAGAGTTGTCTACGAATTATTGCTGGTTTGATGAAAGCAACGAAATCGCTACTGCTGTACGTACCAAGTACCACTCTGTCCAGAACTATAAGCAACGTTTTATCAAACGATTATTGTAAACACGATGATTATATTTTGGGACAGACTGGCATGCCATAAATGCGACTGCTGTACGTAGTCACGGCATGCTCCCTGTATCATCTACATACAGTACACAATAATGAGGGGGCTGCTATACCAGGTATGTTTCATGTCACCCGTCCATCCAGCGGTTCGTTCGCGCCGGACACACAAGAAGGGATGTTGGTCCAAGCGGGGTATACCCCCCGCCCCCCCCTTTTTGCGGCCGAAAGTTTGAGAGTACGTACGTAGGGAAAACATGCACACCCGCGGTACGAGTAGCTGCCTCAAATTCGATTGTGACGCTTGCAAGACGACCGCGTCCCGTGCCGAGCATACAGGGGTTATTGGTTTTATTTGTTTCCCCGGACGTTTTGGGGGCCTCTGACAGGCACCGTGGTAAGAAGGGTGCACACACAGGCACGAAAAAACAAGTGCTTGGCGTATGTTGGATACATACATACATACATGTATGCGTATACAAACACACGGATGAAAGGGTTTCGAGTGTTGGGGCGTATTTTTGATGCACACATACGGATGGGATTTTATTTTTGATGAGTTTTGCCTGGGCGTGTGGGATATACACCGCGGTCACGGAACAAAGACTGTACCACAAAGTCCCCTCGACGGTACCGTACTTTCATTCCGCCCAGACAACTAGCCAAGCACCACACAACCGCTCTGTAAAACACGAAGGATAAAACGTGGGAAAACAGCGCACGAACGCACACCATCGGGGGCAGTACAATGAGTACTATCCCACCTCATCCCATCCCATCCCAGCTTATTCTGTCCAGAACTTTGGTGTACTATCCCGTCCCATCCCATCCCAGCATAACCTGCCCAGAACTTCGGGTGTACTATCTCATCCCACCCCATCCCACTAGACTCTGTCTAGAATTTTGATGTACTTTTCTAGGCGGTGGTGAGAGAGCATGCTCTTGGTCAGCATGATGTCGTGCAGCTGCCACAACATGTCCTCCTTCAGGTTCCCCTGCATGACCCGCGCGAGGGTGGCACCGTTCTTCAGCCGCCGGGGCTTGGTAAACCACACCCGCCCTGGCACCGTGAGCCGGGCGTCGTCCTCACCCAGCGTTGTCGCCTAAGGAGGCGGGAATGGGGGGAGCGGGGGGGGGGGGGGGTACTCATTTGTTGCTTGCCTTAGTCATTTGACCATTGACCACGCATCCCTTTCGAGACGGAGCAATGGGGGGGGGAGGGGAAGGGGGGTCACTCATTTGTTGCTCGCCCTAGCAATTTGACCATCGACCACGCATCCCTTTCGAAACGGAATGGGGGGGGGGCACACATGTCAGGCATGGGCGGGGGGGGGGGGGTGGACTAATATCATGCATGGCCGTACTCGTATGACGATAGACCCCCGCATCCTCTACAGTACCGGGACGGAGCACGTCGGGCTTTCACCGACCAAGCAGACATTGTTTGCTTGCCCCAAGCGTGCTCATCTGTTGCTCGCCTTAGGTCATTTGACCATTGACCATGCATCCTCTTCGAGACGGAGCCCCGTTCCCGCTCCTACTAGAGAAACCTCCTCTATTCTGGGCGCTCAAGACGTTTCTTATCCATATATATTTCATGTTTTTTTGCTCATCGTATTCCCTTCCTGTTTCGCCGTCTGTGGCCACCATCTACCTCCTAGCATAGCGATCGCTTTTTCGCTACCATCTATAGTTGGGGGGAGCGGGGGTGGAGGGGGTGTATTCATGTCATGCATGGCCGTAGTCGTATGAATGTGACCAGAACCCTCCGTCGCTTCCCTACAATGCCGGGACGGAGCACGTCGGGCTTTCACCGACCAGGCAAGACATTGCTTGCACCAAAGCGCGACGCGCCGTGAGGTGTTGGGCGAGTCGCACGAAGGGTGAGCTGCATCCCCTACTAAAAACCGCTTGTGACGCGTACCTTCTTACAGATGGATGACAGGGTCGAATACAGTGATGGAGGGGGGCAGGATGAAGCCCGGTTTGCACGTTGGGCATGGCGCTATGATGCGCCAGGAAATCGGCAAGGCAGGCCCGGTGTACGCGCGTAAACGGCGTTCTGACTCGTCTAAAAAACTGCGAGGCAAGACCGGTCTGGCACGTTGAGGTTGGCCCTCTGGTGCGTCGGAAACCGCAAGTGTATGACATGTACCAGGTACAACATGGGTGTACCAGGCAAACATATGGAGTTGCACTACTAAGTTAAGCAATAAATACAATTTCCAAGATATCCAATAGTTTTCATCTCCGAGTCTTACGACAGGATATCATAGGAGCTTGCGGCAGAATCGGATTTACGGTATATCTTGTATGTATTACAGTAGCACTCGTACGCGTCTGAACTTCTCACTAAATTGGGGGCTCAGCAATGTTACACACCCCGACATTATCAGCCTGATTTTCTTCGTGCTTGCTTTGGTAGATTTCGTAGATTTCGTGTACGTAGATGTTCTGTACTGTACTCGCGTGTTGCCATGTCGCTCGCCGCGTTGCCCGTGAACGATGAGCGGAGAAAATAAGGCACTGGGGGGGGGGGGGCGGGGGGGGACGTGTGTTGTATAATACATACCAGGTACCTGGTATACGAAGTATACAACGATTCATGTCTTGCCGCCTTGGCGAAAAAAAAAGTAGGAGGAAGAAAAAAGCGAAATCAGGAGACAGGAGGTCATCTCACCTGCCGGACCCCCTGTAACGCCACTCCGGCCACGTCGGTGAAGAGGCTCGTCCCGAACGCCATCCCCTGCGATAGCAAACCCTTCCTCTTCGGCATCACCTAGAAGAGCGGGAAGGGCAGGGACACACGCCATCAGAGTCGCCGCCACACGCACTCCAAATCCCTGTGGAGAACTGGCAAGGCATACATCGACAGACCACTGAGAAGGCGTGCATATGAAGGTACATTCTACTTCTACTCGTACCTCAAGCAGAGGAACAAACGAAAAACAAAACGAAACAAGAGGGCGCCGTCTCCCCCTCCCCTCCCCCCTCGCGTGGGCGCGCTTGGTGCAAGCAATGTCTGCCTGACGGGTGAAAACACGACGTGCTCCGCCCCGGAATTGTAGGGATGCGAGGGAGGGAGGGAGGGTTTTACAGTAGGGTCATGACTACTACGGCCATGCATGGTATGAGTACACTCCCCCCCCCCCCTCCCCCGCCTCCCACCCCATGGCAACCCTTCGTCCCCTTCACAGACGAACTCACCTGCAGCAACCTGACCTTGAGCCTCCGCAGAGACTCGTGGCTAGTCCGCGGCACCATGTCGTCCCCAAGAACGAACGAGGTGACGAAGGGCAGCCGCAGGTTCCCCGACAGACACGGAGGACACCCCAGCGTGACACACGTCACCTTGCCACGGCAGACGCCCACCCAGGGCGCCGCCCCGTCCACCCGAACCGTTCCCGATCCCGCCGCAGTCGCGCCCCCCTCGCTCTCGGAAGAGCCGCCGCCGCCCGATTCGATGGGCGTCTGTGCCGCCCGCGACCCACCCCTTTCGTGTCGTCGATCTCGGAGCGATTCGTTCCTGCCTCTCGCAGACCCCTCCCGCCACCTTCCCCCCTCCCCTGCCTTCTCCGCCTCCGCCGCCGCCGCGTGTTTTCGCGCGCTGCCGCTCCTAGTGCCGGTAGTTGTCGCCTCCACGTTTATCGCGCCGTCCAAGAGACCCGCGAGGCAAGCCGCCACCGCCCCCCCGAAGGAGTGTCCGGCGCAGTGCACGCGGTAGTCTTCGAGCGGGCCCCGTTCCAGCGACGCCTTGAGCAACGGGCCGGCCCACTCCAGAATGTCGCACGCGGCCTGATAGGGAAGGTGGGAGGCCAGGCGGGCGGGCGGGCGGGCGGGGGGAGGGGGATAGAGGTTGTCTACAAGAGAGCGTGACTTTGCGCGAGTAAGAAGAGCGGTGGGGGTAACAAAAATGACACAAAGAACGCCTCATATCGGAGGGGGGGGGGGGGGAGTTTTGGTGCGGAGGCCGCTGAGAAAAAGAAAAAACGACCACGCCAGGCCTCAATCGGGAGCTATGAAAATCCAAGATAAAATACAAAGTTATTATTAATAATATCAACAACATGAACTGAACAAAAAAACAACTGCGAAGTATGCAACAAGGTCGAAGGCAAAAAATGACACCTGCGTAACAAAACTTCCAAGACATGAACAAAAATACCACGAACAAGATCGATCACGAAATAACAACAACAAAAAATAACGCAGTAGATGTACAAGCGCCACCCCAGAGAGAGAGAGAGCGCAATAACGCCTCCAAGACGTTTCCACACCTCTTGCAGTACGCTGAGTATACCCCCCCTCCCCCCCCCCCAACCAATATATGCAAAAAAAACATAGCACAATCCAAAAGAAAGCCTCGCGCATCTACAAACGCCCGAGTAACTTTGTTAAAAAAAACGAGGACACTTTTTAAATAAAAATATTAGGTCTGCGCTCTGGCACAGTTAGGAGTGAAAATGACGTTTATTTCGCCGCAATATCGTGTTTCCTACCTTTCGTACAGACCAGGAAAACCAAAAATAAATAAATACCGGGAATCTTATTTTCCAGAAAGGAAAAAAACTCGATTAAACGATATATCCAGGCTGAAGTTTGATCGACGATTGCTGGGGGTGCGGGTGTACTTTTGTCTTGATACTACGTCATGACCGTATGGTTGCCGTGATCGAAGGACTTGGACATTTTTGAAAGAAATATAGTCGAAATTGAGAAATAAATAGCTAAAAGGCTATGTACTGTTTCGCGTCCTCTCGCGCAGTTCGAGTTGCCTCGTCGAGTTCAAGGCACTGCTGTAGTGGAACTGCATGCTCTGGGTTATACGTTATAGGCTATCTGCCACCTTAAACGGCATTAAAAAAACCACGTTGTTGCAGAGGAGTAATCTGCTCCCAAAAAAAAACGCATCTCTGGCTGAAAACGTTTCACGCTTGTTCAACAGCAAGAAGCAACCCCCACCATCGTCACAAAAAAGTATCACAAACCCCCTTGGTATCGACAAGTTTGTTTTCGCTATCCCAGGTCCCCCCAGCTTTCCCTTCTTTAATATCCCCTAGACGACCACTAAACTGCTGCTGCGTACCTTAACCCCTTTAGAACCGCAGTCCCGTTTTGGGGACAAACCAGTCAAATTTCAAGTAGTTTGTCCCCAAAACGGGACTACGGTTCTAAAGGGGCTCCCCCCTTTAGGACCGCAGCCCCATTTTGGGGACAATTGGGGACAAAATGACTTGGAATTTGAGTGATGTTTCCCCAAAACGGGGCTGGAATTCTAAAACGGTTAATTAACCCCTTTAGGACCGCAGTCCCATTTTGGGGACAAATCACTAAAATTCTAAGTATTTGGTCCCCAAAACGGGACTGCGGTCCTAAAAGGGTTAATGTAAGGATCGATCTCCTATTAATACTCACATCAAACCGTTCTTATAGTTACGGGCATAGGGGTACCTATAGTAGTCTACAGTCCACAGGCGTACGATTAAATTTTATTTGAGCATTGCCGAGAGGTAGACTATTGAGCAGTGTATCCATGGTGGCTGCTGCTGGCACAGACAGCACCGCGAGCTAGTAATAGATCTCCGCCGGGTATGCCTCTGCCGCTGCAGCCCGCAAGCTGGTTAGTGGTCGCCGGGCATGAGCTGCGGCTGCGGTTGCGGTTTTCAAAGCATGGCTCAATACGGAAGAACGCGAGAGCCTTCGAACTACCAGGTACTCCTGCACGCATCTCTTCTATTTGACACCAGATTATACATGTGAAACATAATATTCCCCCTCTTATCACACTATATCGGAGATGAAAATACAGGTATTGTGTGGTCAAGAGTTTTGCACAATTGACCAGCAGCAGGCATGGCCGCAGGAACAGCCGACCAACCATCGTGGGCGGGGTCGTCGCCCGGCCCGGGCTGCGGTAGGCCATCCTGCCGCTGCTGGCCGTCGCCCGTCAGGGTTGCTGCTGCTGCTGCTGCTGCTGCTGCTGTTTGCTGTTTGCTGCTTGCTGCTGCTGCCGCTGCTGCTGCTTGCTGCTGCTGCTGCTGCTGCTGCTTGCTGCTGCTGCTGCTGCTGCTTGCTGCTGCTGCTGCTGCTGCTTGCTGCTTGCTGCTGCTGCTTGCTGCTGCTGCTGCTGTTGGTTTTGATCTGCCCAGAGCGGCTTCTACCGTGGCGTGTTGGCAGCCATCGCTATTCGAGCTGGAATTCCGCGAGGCGAGCGGGCTTGGAATGCCTCGCATATTGCGCCGTAGAGGGTGAGTGCTAACCCAGGAGCTGTCGTCCAAGGTGCAAGCAGCATCACGAGCAGAGAGTACAGAGTACAGACGACTCGAACGAAGTCGGTCCAACATCACTCCCGGTACGTGTGTACGGCTAGCAAAAGGGAGTCGAGCTCTGAGTCGTTCCATGACAAGGATCCTTCCTCTGCCTCCGATTGATCTGATTATTTTCTAAACGTCGAAAGTTTCGCTTTTCGATTTCAACTTTTTTTTCGGGTGACATATAAATCGCCGGTAACGGCAATAACACGCATTCATTTTCACCCCTAACAGTATGTACCGGCTGTGAGTAATCTACCGGCACCTAACAGTATGTGCTGGCAGTGAGTAATCTACCGGCAGTAGCAACGCACTGATTGGCCATTCCAGGGTATTTGCCAGCAGTTTTCTTATCTTGCACACGCCCAAGAAACACGCCATATTATAGTACGGAAACACACTTTTGACAAAATGCTCTTCGGGAGAAGAGAGGAGACAGGAGGGACAGGTCTACTGCCGCAATCCAGCCATCTGATTAGTTTTGACGGCAGTACAATCGCTACAGACTGAGTCAGCCAGTGTGCCCAGCCTCTTGTTGGAACATAAATATAGAAACGGTCCTTAAATTTCGGGACAGAGTGTTGTACCGTGAACGCCATACCAAGAAGAAAAAACGACGCACCTGGAAGGCCGCCCAGTTGACGTATGCCGTCTCGCGCATGAGTCCGTGCGAGGCGAGCTGCACTACCGCCGGCTCCTCAAAAAGGCTTGCCAGGAGGGCCTCCCCCGTGAGGTCATCGCCGACCGCCACCACCAGCCGCTCCTCCCGCTCGTCCACCATCAGGAGGCAGCGCACCTTGCACCCGGCCACCCGAACAACGAACGCATCCAGCGGTTTTCCCATCACGGCGTCCGCTTCGGCTCCAGCAGCCGCCGCCTCTGGTCCATCTGCCGCATCCCCCAACTCCCCAACCTTCTGGTCTAGCTTATCGCCCCTTCCGTCCACCTCGACGCTGCTGGCGTTTCCTGCTTCCCCCTCCTCCCCCCTGCACTCCCCCTTCCCCCTGGCCCCCTTGCCTCCACCGCTCGAGCGGGGTCGGCGGCGGCTACGACTTTTCTTCCCGCTAGGCAGGGGCGAAGAAGCTTTGGACGTAGCGGTACCGGCTCTCTGCTCGGCCACAATTTTCGCGTCGCCCGCTTTCGAGCGAACCGGCATGCTTCTACCTCCTCCTCCCCCTTCTCCTCCTCCTCCTCCTTCTCCTCCCGGAAGCTTGGTTTCGCTAGGAACGCCCCCAAAACGGCCATCAGCTCCGCCGGTTTCTGACGAGGCGTTTTTGTTATCGTCGACATCGTTTTCGGGTGGCGATATCGCCGTGGGCTCGGGAGGGGGGGGGGGGCGAGGGGAGGAACCGTAGCCCCGCGTCCTCCATGTATCGCGCGATCGTGGCGGGGTTGAATTGGGACGCGATTTCCGCCGCCTCCGCGGCGTTCAGGGCCTTTTCCACCTCGACTAAAAGTTTGACCAACCGACCGGCTTTCCTCGCGCTGGACTTGCTCTCGTACAGATCCGCTTGCTCTTGCAGCTGTTGCAAAGGGGGAGAGGGGGGGGGTAAGGATAGGAGTAGGTAGAGGAGGGGGGAGGGGGGCGCACTCAATTGTTGCTTGCCTTAGTCTTTTTGGCCATTGACCACGCACCCTCTTCGAGACGGAGGAGGGGGATGTACTCAATATTCATGCATGGCCGCAGTCGTATGACCATATACCCTGGCACCCCTACAGTGCTGGGACGTTGGGACGGAGCACGTCGGGTTTTCACCGACCAGGCGGGCATTACTTGCACCAAGCGCAAAGCACCGTGAGTTCTTCGGCCAGTTGCATGAAGGGTAAGCTGCATCCTACTGAAAACCGCTTGTCAAGCAGACTTGCGCATGGATGACAGCTTCAAACGGTTAATTTATTCTCCGGTGTGGCCACTTCCAGAGACAGGAATGGGTGAACAGTACCTGGTACTATGTATTTGCCTCGTGGGTGCCTTACCATAAACTCTACGAGACGCGATAATTCCCCTTGTGCGGAGTGAAAGTTCTCCACCTCGCACAAACGATCTATGACCTGTAAATCGATCGCCAGATGTGATCGATTTCCGAAAAGAAAAAAAAAAACTGTATCCTGGCAGTCTAACTCACTGCGTGTCGTTGCCAACCGATGCCAACTCAACCTATACAATATATAGCAGGGGGGGAGAGAGAGGGGGGGAGAGGGGGAGAGGGAGAGGGAGAGGTAGAGGTAGAGGTAGAGGGAGAGGTAGAGGTAGAGGTAGAGGTAGAGGTAGAGGGAGAGGGAGAGGGAGAGGGAGAGGGAGAGGGAGAGGGAGAGGGAGAGGGAGAGGGAGAGGGAGAGGGAGAGGGAGAGGGAGAGGGAGAGGGAGAGGGAGAGGGAGAGGGAGAGGGAGAGGGAGAGGGAGAGGGAGAGGGAGAGGGAGAGGGAGAGGGAGAGGGAGAGGGAGAGGGAGAGGGAGAGGGAGAGGGAGAGGGAGAGGGAGAGGGAGAGGGAGAGGGAGAGGGAGAGGGAGAGGGAGAGGGAGAGGGAGAGGGAGAGGGAGACGGAGAGGCAGAGGGAGAGGGAGAGGGAGAGGGAGAGGGAGAGGGAGAGGGAGAGGGAGAGGGAGAGGGAGAGGGAGAGGAAAGGGGGAGGGAGAGTGATAGAGGGAGCGAGGGGGGGGACGAGGGAGGAAACACGGCTCGCTATCGTTCCAATCTCGAGTAAAAGCTTGAGCTTGCATTTGTTGCCGATTTCAGATCGCCAATTACATTGTCGGTACTCTCTACAAGCCCGTTTCGTGATGCTCAACTAAGACAGCACTACTGCTGTACCACGTACCATGGTAGCTTTTTGCACGTACTATCTGATATTTCGCCTACACTCTCGCCCCTCGCCCCTCACCGTCTGGATGTCATCGGTGCTCGTGCCCTCCTTAAGCTTGCCCTTGAGCTCGTAGGCCATACCGTCGAAAGACTTCACGTAGCTCTGGGAGTTGCTGAGGACGGTGATGCCTCTGGAAATCGTCTTCGGGTCGGCCGACCTCAGGTCAGGGGATACCTGCGGGAGATCCACGGAAACATCTCGCCCGTGACAAAATGGCTGCCGTACGTATGTATGGGATGTATAGCAGCTTATACGTATAGCTCCCGAATACTGTTGGGATTCAGCAGCCTTGGTGCTCATGCGCATGCTGTGTACGAACATACCAGTCCCGCTCTATGATACCGGGCACCGACACTGCTGCTGGTGGTCGCTTCTGCTGCTGCTGGTGCTGGTCGCTTCTGCTGCTTCTGCTGTTTGCACCGTGTAGGACATACCGGTACAACTACACGAGCATGTTTGTCGTAGGCGTTCAGGAAGCATTAGGTATGTAAGTGAAACGCACTCGTGGTGGTAGTAGTGTGCTTCAAGCATGGCGACATGCCGACTTGGGAAACAGGAACAACCGCTTGTGATGCATCCGCAGCATTCACCACACAGCAGCAGCGCCAACGCTGCTGTTGCCCTCTACGAGTGAGTAAGTAACAGACCCTGGGCAAAAATATGCGGTACCTCTCGTAGCCAAGCCGCCAGGTTGCGGAAGGGATGTTCCACCTGTTGAGGCAGCGGATCTGCAGCCAGCCCTGCCCAGCACGCTAGGCTTCCACAGAACGCCACCAGCCAGCATCGCTGTCTACAGAGTTGCTTCGCCATGGGCAACTGCAACCTCACCAAACTCGAGCCGTCCCTCAAGGTATCGATACTTAAAAAAACACCCTCCTATCAACACGCCTTTCCAAACATTGCAAACCCGTGATCACCCAAGGTTCTTGTTCGTACCTCTGCTCTCTGCTGCGTGCTGCCGTAGCAGTTGCAACGGGCCCAGGGCTCCCACTTCCTACTCATTGCGTGCACCACTGACTACGAGGGGAGAAGCCAGAGAAAACCGGCATGAATCTATTCGAGGACTGGGATGCCACAGAAAAGCGCACGCAGCAATCACAAAGAGGAGCATCGAAGGCAAGCTCTGCTGCAACAACAACGCGTGCCACAGCAGCACAACAACAGCAGCTGTTGCAGCAGGGGCAAGGAACACAGCAACAGCAGCAACGACAGCGATCGCCTGGCTCACGTGATGCGGGCGGCACCAGCACCAGCACCAGCACCAGCAATAGCAAGCCGAGCCAGCGGAGGAGACCGCAAGGAGGCATGCTGGGTTCCGCCTGGGGACAGCGGCATCGCTCGCCTTCCCCAACTCCGCAACCAGCAACTGCCGTAACAGCAGCAGCGTCAAGCTCAAGCGTTGCACGACCATCTGCCGGCGGCAGCTCGAGCACTAACCCTTTCGCGTCTACGAACCCGTTTGCGTCCTCCGATCCCTTCACGCCTTCCAACCCGTTCGGTGCTGGGGCGGGCACGAACCCGTTTGCCTCGAATGCGATGGGAGCAACAGCAGGCGCGGGGACGGGGAGGAGCGTGTTCGGGGATGCGTCGAATGTGAGAGACTCTTTACTTGTCTTGTAGCTCCGTACTTTCTGTCTTCCACCCCGATGCTCGGCGGACGGCCTCCAGCATAGGTTGACCCCCTCGACAGCAGCAGGGCAGCAGCAGCAGCAGCAGCAGCAGCAGCAGGGCAGCAGCAGCAGCAGCAGCAGCAGCAGCAGCAGCAGTGTTTCTATCTCTCTGCAACATGCCACAAAGAACTAAATCCGTCTCGATCAGCCCTGAGCAGCCTTTCCTGTACAGCTATGATAGGCCGAAGTATATACTTCGATGTTCGAAACCCCTTTCCCTTCACGCCCCCCTCCCCGATACCGGGGACCAAGCGTCTCGTCCCCGGGTATAAGTACCCGTACGGCATCACAGCTATTCATATTAAGATGGCTACTCGTAATGTACAGCAAGTAGTACTCCTTGTCTCCTAGTATTCTTGTGTGGTGTTTGGGGTTCCCAAACGAGACATGCCCAAAGGGTGCAACAGCGATCACTTTTGATGCAATTTGCGGCTGGCACCCGATGACCGTCACACGACCTATGTATACCACAGCACTCGCGACGCACCAAGCAGAAGACACGAAGAGGGGGCCAGCCCCCCTGCCTCCCTCGCCAAGTTTAAGCTTCACCCGCCATTGTAGACGTCTTTTTTTTGTAGTTTACCACGAAAGGCTGTGCCTACCTCACCGTTGCCTCAGGCTCCAGGCTTTCTCTCCCTCCCTCCCTCCCTCCCTCCCCCCCCCCCCCCCCCCCGCTCTCTGCCTTACCACTATGTTGCCTGCCTGCCAGCGGGTCCATATGGCGACGCACGCCTTCGCACGACAAGGGTAACACCCCCTGATCAACAAGTCAAACTACTCCCTTATGAATACTGGTAGTCTACAATGCAAGGAGTAACCAACTCTAATTTGAAGTGTTAAAGTAGTTTGGAAACATCGGACAGATCAGCCACAGATCATTCACACAGTTCATGATCTACAGTAGATCTTACAGGGCAGATAGGTAGATAGATAGTTAGATCCCTGATCTGTATGATCTGTATGATTTAGCTCATGTTGCCCGGTGGGATCTGTATAATCTATATGATCTGCTACTAGCTGTGGGACATGCTAGCTGTGCTGGATCTGTGCTGCACAGGTACAGGTCCTGTGCAACATATCACAACACGAGGTTAGAATCTAGATTATATGTTATGTAGATGATCTGTCTGTACATGATCTACATCATGATCTGTCAGACTGGTGATAGTTTTGTCTCCGAAACGTGGGTGCCCGCACTTGCTCCTGAAGGGGCTACGAACGTAACCTCTAACCGCTCACGTCTCCCGCAACCCCGTCTCTCCCCCTCCCTCGCCCTGTCCCGCCCTCAACGCCCCATTGCCGTGCTGCCCCTGCCCCTTCTCCTGCCCTTGCTCCTATCCTCCCCCCTCCCCCCTGCCCCCATCACAACACACCATAACACGGGATCCTTCCGCCACTGCCGCTGCCGCCGCCGCCGCCGCCGCCGCACGTGCCCACCGCGCGCAACAACAACAAACAAAACAATACAAAATCCCGTTTCGCATCATCGCACACCCACACCCACAACATGCACACCCACACACAAACACGCACACAAACACGCAACCAACCGAAAAGCTTCTCCCCGCGAAGCGTGGAGAGCTGCCGATATTCTCCCTTCAGCGCCTAGACTTCGATGGCGCCTCGACCGCCGCCACCGGCGCCGGTGGCCGCGGGAAGCACCTCCGAGCGGCTTCCGCGTCGTGGTCCGTCTTGGCGGTTGCGGTCGGTAACGGCACCCTGGCCATGGCCACCTCGGACTGCTGCGTCATCCGATGGAACGCGGAGAGGGAGGGCGAGGCGGAGGGTGAGAGGTGGGAGGGGGGGGGGGGTGTGGGGGGGATGCTGATGTTATGTATGGCCATAGTCGTATGACCATAGACTCTCGCATCCCTACAATTTCCGGGACGGAGCGTGTAGAGTTTTCATCGACCAGGCAGACATTGCTTGCACCAAGCGCGAAGCGAAACGTGAGGGTCTAGGGAGAGGGGTCGAAACAGTATCTTCATGTTCGGTTTCAGTTCCTATAGAGCGGTGATACAAGGCGTTCTGTTTTTTTTTTTTATGTTTTCGCTCTAGCACCGGCGGTGTGACCGTCGTGAATCCACCGCATATAATAAAACGGGGTAATGTCGACGCGCCTGTTTCATTTTCACATATGGAGGGGTGTCTTCTCTTTTTTATCCCGAGCTATGTATCCGAATTTCGGTGCCATGGCACCGACCACGGCGCACGGCAAAAAAAAAGAACGGGACTTATTTTCAATCGCTCCCAATTTTCGGGGAGGAACTACTCGAATTTAGCGTAGTATACCATTTGCAGTACTATTCCGAAGTACATGTAGTAATAAGAGGGTTGAAAATCCGAGCAAACCGCGGTGTCGAACTACGAACGCTGTGTGTGCAGAGATCGAGATCTCCAAGCGGCAGGAGGACACGATCCACAAGATATTTCTGGATCCGACGGGTAATCACCTGCTGGCGTGCCTGCACGGCGGGGAGACGTACTACCTACACTCGAGCGCCGCGAGGCCGAAGCGGCTGCTGAAGTGGTCCGGCGTCGTCGTCGAAGCCGTTGGCTTCGACGCACAGCGGTGCACAGAGGTACGTACTCCGCGTGTACCACGCAGGATTGCTGACGGTGACTTTTGGAAATATCTCGTTTTATGGATATGCAGAGCGGAGCGGAGCAAAATATTGACGGGTGTGTTTCGTAGGGTATGTACCCTGGAGGTACCCGGCACCCTACCCGAATTACTCTGGAGGTACCCGGGTACCTACCCGAATTACTCTGGAGGTACCCGGGTACCTACCCGAATTACTCTGGAGATACCCGGGTACCTTCCCGAATTACTCTGAGGGTACGCGGGTACCTATCCGAATTGCTCTAGAGGTACCTAGGTACCTTCCCGATACAATTCCGTAGTATTAATAAGATACACACCCTTAAAGATTTTCTATCATAATGAGCAATGCCACGGTGGGAGTGGCTTATAGGGGTGATGCCTCGTTTTTCTGGAATAAATACACTGTGCCTTTTAAGGGCGGTGCCTTGTAGGGGTGATGCCTTGTAGAGGTGGTGCCTCTCATGAGGAGCTATATAGCTCACTTGTCTCACCCGAAATGCGACTTCGGAGAAGTTTGTTCGCTCAATCCGACGAAGAACCGTTTCCATGCGCTAGGATACGTAGTCCTGAAACGAATACACCGCTACGTGTATCAACAGTAAAAGTGCCACGCCTTGGTATGTACTATTAATAACCGGCGGTTGCTCAGATGGTAAAAAAAAAAAAGAGCCTTGAGCCTTTTGTCAAACCGCAGTCCCGTTTTTGGGTACAAATCACTCAAATTTCGAGTGCTTTGTCCCCAACACGAAACTGCGGTCCTAAAAACGGGTTTAAAAGTGGTACATTCCCTTACGGTGGCGTTGCTCTTATCTCGGGGATATTTGCTCTTATATCAGGAGTATTGCTCTTATATCGGGACCGCTGTTGGCCATAACACCGGGGTTGTGGTAGAAGGGGCGTTTTTTTTTTTTTTTTTTCCTCGGTTCATTCGCTGCATTGAGTTGTGGTGCGTGGTCGGAGCTTCACCATCAATCAGCCGATTAAAAAAAAAGGAAAAACGCCTCGCTGTGTTTTATGGGGTGACGCTGCAGTCGGTGCCTCCTGCTCTTCGTGATCCCCACTGCTGTCGTGTCGTGGTTGTGTAGGTAGGTACAGTATTACGGAGGACCATAGTAAATAGAACCAAATATTGTTAGTAAAAATAGGGATATACCTGGTAGGTTTTTGTGTATACCGTAGGTCCTATTTACTATGGTCCTCCGTAATAGCGTTTTGGTCTGTTGGACAGGTGGGGTGGGTTCCTTGCGCACGTAACGGGTGTATCCCTAAATAGGCAGTAGGCGTTTTTGTGGATAGGGGGGTTGGTCACCTTTGCACTGAATGGGTGATATGCTTGAGTGTATGTAACTACCGTACTCGCAGTGCATAGGCGTTTCTTTTTTCTGCTCCTGCTCTTGTTTTTTCCTCCGTATATATGTGTCACCCTTCTTTTTTGCTTCTGCCCTTTTGTGTTCGTGTATTGCCCGCCGATGCTTACCTTCCACCACTCCCGGTTCCCGCCCCCCCCCCCCCCCCTCCGCGTCATCTTTTCACCTCGTTCCCATTCCCTCCCCTTCGCCCTTAACTTCCCATGAATGTATTCTCCGCGTTTCTCGCACGAAAACAAATAACACGAAAACGGCAACGAAATCGGAATCGAAAACGAAAACGAAAACTGAAACAAAAAAAACAAAACCGAAACGAACAACGAAAACCGGAAACTGAATAACTGGGGGGAAAAAAACAACAACTAAAAAACACTGGAAATACTCAACAACAACCAAAAAAACAAAACGAAACAATTACACTAAAAAACAAACAAACAAAAAAGGCAAGCACAAAGGGCATCGTCGTCGGCACGCGGTCGGGTAACCTGTACGAGTCGTGCCTGGAAAACAACGGCAAGGAGCGACCCTTCACCCTCGTCTACAGCCTAGGTCGACGGAAGGGACACGGCCCACCCGACACCGGTGTCGGCGTTGGAGGCGCTATCGGTGGTGGGGGTGGGGGTGGTGGCGGAGGCAGTGGCCGGGGTGGAGACGGAGGCGGTGTCGGTGGGTTGGCGGGGGGGGGGACTCGAGGAGAGGGTAATGTCGGGGGAGGCAGCGGAGGCGTGGTGGCGGCGCTGTACCTGGAATCGATGAGCTCGGCGGTGCACGGGGAGACAAGGGTGTTCGTCATGGCGGTAACGGCTAGCCCGCTTCGGCTGTACCTGTTCATGGGAGGGCCGACCTTGGAGGTGGGATGGGGAGGGGTGGGATCGGGTGGGGCGCGGTGGGGAGGGGTGAGGGTGGGGTGCGATTCGGTGCTGTACGGCGTGGTGTGGTGCGGTGCCTTGCTTTGCGGTATAGGTGCGGGGCGGAGTGGTTCGGTCCGTTAAGGTACGGTACGGTTCGACTCGGTTTGGTTCGGTTCGGTTCGGTTCGGTTCGGTTCGGTTCAGTTCGGTTCGGTTCGGTTCGGTTCGGTTCGGTTCGGTTCGGTTCGGTTCGGTTTGGCTCGGTTCCGTTCGGTTCGGTTCGGCTCGGTGCGGTTCGGCTCGGTTCGGTTCGGTTGGGGCCGGTGCGATGTTGTGCTATGCTGTGCTCGTGCTGTACGGTTCCATGCGTCTGATCTAGGTCGGACGCTGCCGTTCCCATGCTTCTACTGCTCGGTTGCGCCAGCGGTTGGCTTTTCACGAGGGCGAAAGAAAAAAATACACCGAAGGAGGCTTTTCCTGCCGGAAAACACCACAGCGTAACACGCTGTCGTTGTTTCGTTTTTTGGTTTAGTGCTTTTCCGGGTACGATGGAGCCGCTTTTCGTTGGGTCGGCGGACGGAGGAGTTTAACCCTTGGGAGTGGTTGACATGCTGCATGGTCTCCGCGAGCACTTTTTCTGCCGTGCTACGTCTACCGACCGATCGATCAAGCGACCGACCGATTAATCGACCAACCGACCAAAGCACGCCTTCATTTGTCACCCTTCGCACGTCGTGGAACCCTCCCCCCCCCCCCCCCGCCAAGCCCCACCCCAACCCCTCAGCGCGCCCCCCCCCCCCCCCCAACCAAAGTTGTCGGTCGGTGGCATTGATTGAAACTGTTTTTTTAAGTCCTGAGAGGTCTTGACGGGCGTCACCCCCTATTTTATGTAGGTTGGGTTGGGGTCGGTTGGCAACGACACTGTAAAGCATGCCGCCTACTACGTGAGCTAGCTAGACAACCAGGGTATGAGTACCGTTTTTTTTGTTTTTTTTGGCGATCGGTCACAGCTGGCGATCGAGTTGTAGATCATTTGTGCGGGAGGGAGAACCTTTCCTCCGTACAACGGGAATGGTCGCATCACGTATTGTGTATATGGTAAGGCACCCACGAGGCAGTTGCGTAGTACCCCCATCGCTGTCTCTGGAAATGCCTGCACCGGAAAATAAATTCAGTCTTTTGAAGCTGTTTTCCACGTGCAAGTCCGCCTCAAAAGCGGTTCTTGGCACGATGCAGCTCACCCTTCATGCGACTCGCCGGACACCTCGCGTTTCGCTTCGCGTTTGGTACAAAGCAATGTCTGCCTGGTGGGTGAGAACCCGACGTGCTCCGTCCCGTCCCGGCATTGTAGGGATACGAGGGTCTATGGCCATACAACTACGCCCATGCACGATAATGAGTCCCCCCCCCCCCCCCCTGCTCCATCTCGAAGTAAGCTCGAAGGGGATGCGTGGTCAAGGGTCAGATGACCCAGGCAAGCAATTGGTGATTATGAACTCTCCCCCCACCCTCCCCCCCCCCCCCCGACTTCGGTGCTCCGTCTCGAGAGGGATGCGTGGTCAATGGTCAAATGGCTAAGGCAAGCAACAAATGAGTATGTACGCCCCCACCTCTCCCCTCCCCCCTTGACTACAACTACGGCCATGCGTGACACAAGTACCCCCCCCCCGCCCCCCCGCCCCCCCCCCCCCCTCCCTCGTCACCCCCCCCCCCCCGCTCCCTCACCCCCTCCATCTCGTCCACCCTTCCCACGTTCCCACAGGTCATGTTTCGAGATCACCGAGAGTCGGGCTCCACCTCTTTCCGCGAGCTCCCCGGAAGCATGCTCGGGACGGAGTTGCACGTGTACCGGCGGGCGCTCGGGGCGGGGGCGGGGTCGACGAAAATGGTTGATGCCGGCGGGCCGGGGCTTTCCGGTGGAGGCGGGAGCGGGAGCGGTGGTGGGGGGACGGGGGCGGGGACGGGGGCGGGGGCGGGGATGAGAGGGCGGGGGGCGGGGGGGGGGTTCGGGCGCAAGGAGTGCCCGCAGTCGTTTGCCCTCCTTACGTCGATGGGGATCTACCACGGGAGCTTGGCCTTGGGGAATCAGGTGGGAGCAGGGGTGCTTATGGTGACGCGTCTTACGATAGAGGTGGCGCATTTCCGCTAAATTGTGTTCTGGATGACGGGGCTCCTTAGCCCAAAATCGTCGGAATGCCTATCTTGTTTCAAAAGATGACGTTTTTGTGTGCTTGGGCCATGGGATTATTCATCGGGATGCAACTTTATTTTTTCGTCTGAAGTCAGTTTTCGGGTTAGGTATGGAGCTCCTCAAGTGAGGAGGGTCAAAAAAATTTAGGGTGGACCTCTATTATCGTAGAACGCCTCATAAGTTTGTACCATGTATAGTCTTGTGCACCAGGTTTGTATGAAAGCGGCATACTTGGCCAACAAGGCCACGTAGATTTCTTCGTCGATAGAAGTGTAGTAGGCGTGTCCCACATTGCCTTTTTTGAGGAAATATGTACAAGCCGCTCCCGATTTTTTCCCCAGAATACTGGCCCAGTTAAGGCCAGACTTTCGTAATTTTGAAAAGGACGTGTTGCCCCGCTGAGTTTGAGTTACCAGGTATGTCCTTTTCTCCCGAATTTTTTGTCGTTTTCCTCCGGAAAATTGTACGGACGGAAGTTGGGGTTTCTGTTAGGGACATTTCTTGACACGTTTTTAGTACCGCAGTGCCGTTTTGGGGACAAACCACTGATAGTTTGGGTGTTTTGTCTCCTAAACGGGACTGCAGTCTTGAGAGGGTCGAGGTGTGCCTTATCACGAAAGGGCGGGTAGCGTATGGTAGGACGGAGGGAGGTCGGGATGATGGGCGGAGCGGATGGGATGGGATGTATTGGAGTTTTTTTTTTTTAATGAAGTTTCTTTCGAATGCGTCAGCTGTGAGCACACGACCGAGTTGAGCGGTTGAAATTTATATATATACATATATATATATATATATATATATATATATATATATATTTTTTCTGAAAGCCGCGTGATGTTACTTACGTCAGACACGCTCACGGGGCCGTGCTTGTTCCACGTTTATGTTTTATAGCATGGTGCTTGTTTTATTTTTATTTTTGAAGACTACGGATACAGCGGTTGGTGCTCGGTTTTGTTTGCGTGGTGGCAAAAAGTCGTCCGTCCGCCCGTGCTTTACGTGAATTCCTCGTCAAGGATGTTGTGGTCGATGACTCCCCTGGATGTTACCAGGGCCGAAAGGACGATTTTTCGAGGATGACTTCGGCCCTTGTCCAATCTGCGCAACTGATACTATATAAACCGCAGAGGCCGGGGGGGCAGGGGTGTACTCGATATCATGCATGGCCGTAGTCGTTCGACCATAGACCCCTCGCATCGCTACATACAATGCCGGGACGGAGCACGTCGGGTTTTCGCCGACCAGGCATGAGCATTGCTTGCTGCGCCGGGCGCGAAGCGCCGTAAGGTGCGCAGCGAGTCGCATGAAGGGTGAGCTGCGTTATTTTTAAGAACCGCTAGTCACGCGCACCTGCACGTAGACCACGGCTTCAACGAGTTAATTTATTTTCTGGGTGTGACTGAGGGGGTTACAGCATGACATGGTCACACGGCATACAACGAACAGGTACGTACGGTATCGTACGAGAGCTGTCTCGACACGAACGAGCGAGAAACCATATACAGTACGATTGGCTTGCTGACAGTAAGCAGGTTTTTGTATATACGAAGCCGCTCGATTAAGGCGAATGACCGGTATGAGCCCCCAGGGGCACTCTACTCCCTCATGGGTAAAAAGGTACTAGTATACTGGTCAGATAACATACCGCCTGGTATTCCGTTCATCAAAGCAGTACAACACGCCACGCGATTGTCAATATGGCCGCGCACCCTACGGCGTCGCGCTGTCGTAGGGGAGATTTTGACGGTATTTACAAAAAAAATGAAATACCAAAAAACAAAAAAAAAAACCCCATCAATTGCCGAGAGCGCCTTCGTGGCGTGGGTAGAGGTGACATAGGACGCCAGTCGAGGAGGGGGGAAAAAAGGGGAAAGGCACGAACCGTAGGGGAGAGGGGGGGACAAGAGCCTGCGACGTATTTGCCCCCGGATCTGAGTTACTATTACGGGGGACCATATTAAATAGAACCTACGGTACACGCAAAAAATTGAATGTTTCGCTATTTTTACTGCTGTAACAATATTTGGTCCTATGTACTACAGTATAGACCCCCGTAAAATATCAATAATAGATGGGAGAGAGAAAAGGAAGGTGAAGATGATGAATGGGATGGGAAAAAAAGGAAAAGAGAAGAAAAAGAAAAAAAAAAAGAGAAACGGTGCAGTGCGGTGCTAATAGGCTAATAGGGTTGAACTCCTAACCTACGACACGTTTTTTGTTCTCCCTCCCACGCACTCCCGCTCATGCTCCGGGCGTGTTGCCGTCCAGTCCACGCTCGACAACGTCATTGCCGAGGCCCAGCTGGTGCCCTACCCGGAGCGGGAGGAGGGAGGGGGCGGCTTTGGCGACGACGTGGGCGCGGGGAGGGCTCGCGGGGGGGGTCCGCCCCCGCTGTCCATGGCGATCACGGAGTTCCACTTCTTGCTGCTTTTTACCGGCCGCCTCCAAGTGGTCAGCAGGCTTAACGGCGCCGTCGTGCAGGTGACGAGATTTTTGCCGCGCGAGGAGGGTGTGTGAAACGCGCGCTGCGGTAAAAGGGGTGGTGGCTCCCGTTCGTTTCTGAGGAGCTCACTCCCTTAACCCCCTTTTTAGAACCGCAGTCCCGTTATGGGAACAAAGTACTTGAACTTTGAGTGGTTGGTGTCCCCAAAACGGGACTGCGGTTTCTAAAAACCTCAAAACGGGACTGCGGTTCTTGAAAAAAAAATAGTCCAAAACGGGACTGCGGTTCTAAAAAATCCCGAAACGGGACTGCGGTTGTAAAGAAAAACGAAACCGGGACTGCCGTTCTACTAATAAAGACACCCAAAACGGGACTGCGGTTTCTGAAAAAACTCGAAGCGGGGCTACGGTTCTAAAAACACTACCGACGGCAATAATAAAAACCAAAAACGAACTGTTAATAGCGCCGTGGCCGAGGGTATATAGAGCGAACGAGAGGTACCAAATCTGTCAAATCTGTCCGGAAAAGATACTGCTGTGAAGGCGAAAGTGGCCTTGCTTACTTTTCCGGACCGGACCAGGGTGGTACGAAAGGTGGAAAGGGATCTCAACAGGTTGTGGGTACTGTGGTTCAGCCTTTTTTCCCTTTTTTAGAGCTGCTGTCCCGTTTTGGGGACAAAGCGATCAAATTCCGAGTAGTGTTGTCTCCAAAACGGGACTGCGGTTCTAAAAGGAGGTTAACCCTTTTAGGACCGCAGACCCGTATTGGGGACAAACTACTTGAAATTTGAGTGGTTTGCCCCCAAAATGAGACTGCAGTTCTAAAAGAGGTTAAGGAGCCCCACCAGTAAGAACGGTTTCGGCTGAAAAAAAGGTACATGGTACTGGACAAGGAAGAAGTGTGTGGGTGAAAAAAAAAGATAAGGTACAGCACTCCTATCCTGGCTGGCATGCGTCGCGATTTCGGTAGGGTAGTGACGGACCGGGTATCTCAGAGGGGGTATCCTTCTTAATAGTATGACGTGTGTTTTTCGTTATTACGGGAGGGGCATAGTAAATAGGACCAAACATTGTTATTAAAAATAGCGAAATATATAGTTTTTTTGTATGTACGTTAGGTTCTATTTAATATGATCCCCCGTAATAGGCATGCACCACGTCGTCGTTGTTGTTGTTGCTGTTGTTGTTGTTGTTGTTGTTGTTGTTGTTGTTGTTGTTGTTGTTGTTGTTGTTGTTGTTGTTGTTGTTGTTGTTGTTGTTGTTGTTGTTGTGTTGTTGTTATAAATAGCGAAATATATAGTTTTTTTTGTATGTACGTTAGGTTCTATTTAATATGATCCCCCGTAATAGGCATGCACCACGTCGTTGTTGTTGTTTTTGTTGTTGATGTTGTTGTTGTTTTGTTGTCGTTATTGTTGTTGTTGTTATAAATAGCGAAATATATAGTTTTTTTGTATGTACGTTAGGTTCTATTTAATATGATCCCCCGTAATAGGCATGCACCACGTCGTTGTTGTTGTTGTTGTTGTTGTTTTTGTTGTTGATGTTGTTGTTTTGTTGTCGTTGTTGTGTTGTTGTTGTAAATAGCGAAATATATAGTTTTTTTGTATGTACGTTAGGTTCTATTTAATATGATCCCCCGTAATAGGCATGCACCACGTCGTTGTTGTTGTTGTTGTTGTTTTTGTTGTTGATGTTGTTGTGGTTGTTGTTGTTGTGGTTGTTGTTGTTTTTGTTGTTGATGTTGCTTTTGTTGATGTTGTTGTTGTTGCTGTTTTTCACATTTCAATCCTTTTAGTGATGCAGTCCTACAAAAGGGTTCGCTCATCGCCACAAACTAGGTCTCCGGACAGGCTCCAATAACTGCTGTTTGGATTGGAACATTAGCTTTTCCCTCCTGCAGTAGGAGAGAAAACTAGAATACAAAACGGAAAAATGATGCCACAGATCGAGTCGTAAAAACTGTAATGCAGCAGTAAAATTGAAACGAATCGTGTACGTCGGACGAGAGGGAGACGGGCATACGTATGTACCAGGCATCAAATGCGTGCGGTAAATAGACGCGGTACGCGTCGCAACTGACGACCGAGGAGACAGCGTCATAGTACCCAAAGAGAAAAAAAAAAAAGACGGGATGAAGCTAATCGTCGTCGAAATTGAGATGAGAAGCTCGACGGGGGAAGAAAGAAAGAAAGAAATTAATAATGAAATAAATAAATAAAGAAAGACGTAACCGGTGCCGGCTCTTGCGTCCCGTCCCGAGCAGGAGGAGAGCCTGGAGACGCAGGACTCCGACGTCGGGCACGTGCTGACGATGCTCACCGACCCTTATACGGGGGGCGGGGCCATGCAGGGGGCGTCATCGGGCATCGGCATCGCGAATCGCTTGTGGCTCTTCACCGACAGGCTCCCTTTCAAGGTGCGAACGCCTCGGACAAATCATACAGCTCATGTGAATCATACATAATATGCAGACCATACAAATCATACAGATCACACAGATCACACCGATCATACCGATCATACAGGTCATACAGATAATTCTAGTTCTCTCAGGGCAGAATGTGTCCCTGATATGTATAGTCTGTGGCCCAACGTTGCCGCGGGTGGGATAAGCCGCTTGTTCTGCATAATCTAGTATTCATAGTACGTACGAGTATATAGCACATTTCCCCCCCCCATTTTTCCCTGCGTGAGATCTGCCACTAGTGTACAGATAGATCCTGTACGGCAAGCACATCATAAGACGGTAGGCTAGGATCTATCCACCTGGCAGGTGATCTAGGTCATGATCTGCTGGACACATGAAGGTGTGCACGGGGCGGCGGGAGGCAAAAGGGGGGGCGGGGGGGGCTATGTTGTTAGGGAGGTGTGAATGGGCTGTATGAAGTCACGTGCACAAGATACTGTATTAATATTAATAGTAGGAATAACCGGTGTGGGAGGCAGTGTGCTAAGTAATAGTGCCGGTTGCCGCTACATATAGTGCCGGCGTTGTTGGGCTGGCGCATATCATGCCGGCACTACAGAAGGGCCTGCACTACTATGGTTGCGTAAAGACAGGGGGAACGTACTGTAGTAGCAATCATAACCCAACATGGTGTGTAAACATGGAGGGGATACATCATTTTCGGGTCGATCGTGGATTCTGATTCTTACGGGGGGGATCGTAGGTTTTTGTGCAATATATTGGGTCCTGATCACTGGTAATACGGACCCTCGTGAGAGTTGGCTTGTATCATACCTAGTGTATAGGTGTCATGGTCACCTGCGCGCGGTAGGCTTGCGGAGTTCTGGTTGTGCGTTGGTGGCTCGGAGTGCTTGTGTCGGCCAGAATGAAGCAATACCACTTTTGTCCCAAGATACAAGGACCGTTTTGCTTGAAAAAAAAAGGTATAATACAATCGTACGTGATAGTTTCACGCTCCGGTATTTATCTGTCTCGGCGTACATAGGTCCCGGCACCCGTCCCGGCATACCTTTCGGGGCGTCTTGTTCCGGCATCATCCACACAGCAGCTGTTTTACAAGTATAATATGTGCGCGTTTATTTATTTATTTATTTTTTCCACGTTTTTTGTTCTTTGCCTCCATCTATCTGTTGTTGCTGCAGGTGCGAGTGTCCCACGAAGACAGGGATGTGTGGATGCTCTTCTTGGAGAAGGCCTTGGCGGGGGAGGAGGGGCACTTCGACAGCGCCGCACAGTACTGCAAGAATGCCACGGAGCGCGCCCAGGTGAGGGAGGGGAGGCCATCGACCCTTTTATGGCAAAACTGCAGTCAGTCCCGTTTTTGGGACAAACTGCTTGGAATTTAATCAAGGGTCAGTGTTACCAACACGGAAATAAATTAAACGGATGTACGCGAATGGGGGGGGGAACAAACAGCAAACAAGATGGGGGGGGGGGGACGTATAAAGAAAGTAAAGATACGACGCGGGTGCGGAGGAGGAAGGAACGAACGCACGTACGGGGGGGGGGGGGAAGCGGCAAGGGAGGGAAGGAGCATGGGGAAGGGAACAGGGGTTGACACGGTTCCGTTTGTATTCGACGACGAGGAGGGAAGCGAAAAATTAGGCCGCATGAAACTGTCGTTGAATAGCGTAGTAAACGAAAAATGGTGAATCCGAGCTTTGCTGTTATATTCCTCTCGCAACTCATTTACCTTGTTCCACCTATTATTACGGGGGACCATAGTAAATAGGACCAAATAGTGTTATTAAAAATAGCGAAATGTATAGGTTTTAGTATTACCGTAGGTCCTATTTCATATGGTCCCCCGTAATAGTCCCACCAATTTCACTCGCGTAGAGCTCAAAATCCGGAGAAAAATCTCTCTCCGATAAGAACGACCCTTACCACGTTTTTTTTCTTCCTTTTTTCTAGAGTCGGTTGTTGAGTTCCTCAATCGAGGAGGAGCCTTCGGAAACAGTGCCGGTATGATGTGCGCCAGCCCAACAATACCGGGATCTTATGTAGCGGCAACCGGCGCTAGCTGCTGCGCGCACTATTAATGCCACACTGGCTATATATATATCTCATCGGTGCCAAGCGATTTGTTTCGCCGCCACTACTATAGCGTCAACCGGCATTATCTACTCCGCACACTGCCTGCCACACTGGTTGAATCCTGTACGTGCCAAGCGACTTATTTCACCGGTACTACCATAGCCGGAAGGCGGCACTATTAGCACTCAACCGGCACTATAGAGGGACCGCTACTATTTACGGGGGGCCGTAGTAAATAGGACCAAATATCGTTAGTAAAAATAGGGAAATATGTAGGGTTTTGTGTGTACCGTGGGTCCTGTTTACTATGGCCCCCCGTAATGCTGTGCCTTTTTTATCCCTACCATGGAACGCGTCGTGTGACACGCTCCTGCTTGGGCGCGCGCGCGCGGGGTGTGTGTGTATGTGTGTGTGTTTTTTTCACCAGGTGCACTATATTCAGGCCGGCTGGTACTTTCGAAGAGGGCAACACACCCTCGCGGCCCGCTACTACGCTAGAACTCCGTGCTGCTTCGAGGAAATAGGTACGGTGTTGCTGGTGTTGCTGGTGGTGTTGCTGGTGGTGTTGGTGTTGGTGTTGGTGTTGGTGGTGGTGTTGGTGTGTATCGGTGGTGGTTTTTGTGGTGGTGTTGGTGGTTGTGTTGGGTGTTGGTGTTGGTGTTGGTGGGGTTAATGTTGGTGTTGGCGTCGGTGGTGGTGTTGGGGGTGGAGTTGGTGTTGGCGGTGGCGTTGGCGGTGGCGGTGTTGGTTGGGTTGTTGGTGTTGTTGGTGTTGTTGGTGCTGTTGGTATGATAGTAGACGGCGATTGTGTTGTTTTCGTTATGTTTACTCTTCAACTCGGATGGTGCTTGTATATATATAGTGTTGTTATTTTCTTTACGGCGGACTCAAAGGTAAAATTCAGTGTGAGTGAACGGCCGCTAGCGTGTCGATTCGACCAATGAAAACCACCACTCCCGTCCCCCCTCGCCTCGCCTCCCTCCTCCTCTCTTCCTCTCCTCTTCCCTCCCCTGCCTTTCTCCTATCTCCCCCCCCCCCCCCCCCCCCTCCCTTCCCCTCCCCTCCCCTCCCCCCTCTTCCCTCTCTTTCCTCTCCTCCCCTCCCCCTCCCCTCGAAAACGCCCACCTACCACCACCAACCAGCGCTGAAATTCATGGAATGCGACGAGGGGTGGAAGGCGGCGGCTCTCAAGACGTACCTTCTGGAGCGCTTGCGGCACCTGTCGTCTCGACAGGGGGGAGCACAAGATGCAGCGGGCGATGCTCTGCACCTGGCTGACCGAGCTGTACCTTCGAGGGTTCACCTACCTCCCGCTTGGTCCGGGAACCGGTGAGCACATAGTACAGATCGTGATCTAGATCTTCATCTACGCTACAGGAGTTTTGCACCTGCCGTTCGTGAGAGTTCGGGCATGATCTATCTATCTGTGCGGTACAGATCCGATCCGGGGAACATGTGCCATAGATCATGAAGAATATACGGCGTCCCATCCGACGATACATGATCTATCTGCAGGTTATAGAAGAGTTCGGGAATGTATGTTATCTGTCTGCATCGGAAGGTCTAGATGATGATCTGTGGGAATCGAGCATCTGTCAAGAGCGCGCGGATTTAATGTGTCATCTGTATCACACGGGCGATAAGACAACACCGTCATCACACATGCGATGAGAGAACACACCGTATTTATCACACGGGGTGACAATATAACACCGTCTGTAATACTACGGGGGACCATGCTTAATAGGACCTATGGTATACATAAAAACCTACCAGGTATATATTTAACCATTTCTACTAACAATATTGTGGTCCTATTAACTATGGTCCCCCGTAATTGCACGTGCGATAAGGTGGCGTATAGGACTTCGACTTACCACACGGGTGAGAAGGTGACACCTTATCACACACGCGTGATACGATTTCACCGTATTTATCACACGGGTGGTAAGATAAGACATTGTACCACACGGGGGATACGATAACACTCCGTATCACACGGGTGATAAGATAACACACCGTATCACACGGGTGATAACACAGCACCGTATCACACGGGTGATAACATAACACCGTACGTATCACACGGGTGATAGCACAACACACCGGGTTTATCACAACGGGTGATAAGATAGCACCGTATCACGCGGGCGACGAGATAGCACCGTATAACACGGACGATGAGATCACGCCGTACCACACGGGTGATAATATAAGCACACCCCATTGGACAGAGTGTAAACAAACGCCAGGCGACGCCGTCCATGGAAATAGAGGTCCCGACAAGCCTCCTCCCAAGGCCACTACTTTCGTGGTGTATCCCCCCCCCCCCCCCCCCGCTCTTCCCGAAGCCACCATTTTTGTTGTGTGTATGCCCCCCCCCCCCCCCCCTCTCGAAAGCCACCATTTTCGTCATGTATGCCCCCCCCCCCCCCCAACCTTGGTGCAAGCAATGTCTGCCTGGTCGGTGAAAACCCGACGTGCTCCGTCCCGGCATTGTAGGGATGCGAGGGTCTATGGTCATACGACTACGGCCATGGATGAGATCGAGTACATCTCTCCTATAGAGTACACCCCCCCCCCCCCCCCCCCTCCCCCGCCCCCTGTTTTGGAGAACATGGCCCGCCTCTGGAATTATTCCCAGGGTGTGTGTGTGTTTGTTATCTTTCGGGACGCGTCAAGGCCTCTTTGGTACCCTTGTACTACCGCAGTCCCGTTTTGGGGACAAATTGCTTGGAATTAGAGTGCTTTGTCCCCCCCAACGGGACTGCGGTACTACAAGGGGTTCACGCACTAATTTGAAGTGAAAGGGAGCGGCCAGTCAAGGGGGCCATCTAAAAAAACCTTCCCCCTCCCTGCTCCTACCGCCGCCGCCGCCGCCGCTACCGCACCCAACCTCTTTCCACCAACGAAACGCACGCCCCCCTCGTCTGACAACATGGTTCGCTCGTCCTCACCCCCCGCATTCTCGTTTTCTCCTTGTGTGTGTGCGCTTGCGCGTCGCTGCTTCCGCGTCGTTGTGACGTGTGCTGCTTCTGCCGGTGGTGATGGTGGTGGTGATGGTGCTGCTGCTAACGTCCGTTGCCCCGTCCCGTCGCCGAAAAAACAACCCAAATGTTGCTTCCCTTCTGCACGGTACGAAACGGTATGGTATGGTATGGTATGTTATGTTATGGTATGGTATGGTATGGTATGGTATGGTATGGTATGGTATGGTATGGCATGGTATGGTATGGTATGGTATGGTACGGTATGGTATGGTATGGTATGGTATGGTATGATATGGTATGGTATGGTATGGTACGGTACGGTATGGTACGGTACGGTATGGTACGGTACGGTATGGTACGGTACGGTATGGTGCGGTACGGTATGGCATGACACGGTACGCTATGTTACGACACTCTACACCGCGGTACGGTTACGATGCGGTACGAAAACGGTGCGTTGTTTTGCGGCACGGTGCGTTGCGGTTCGGTACAATGCAATACGGTACTAAACGGTTGACCGGTACGGTACAATGCAATATGGTACTATACCGTATGGTGCGGTACGGTACGGTACGGTTTGGTACGGTACGGTACAATGCAATACGGTATTCTACGGTATGGTGCGGTACGGTACGGTACGGTACGGTACGGTGCGCCATCTGACCAAAATGGGTCACGCCCAGACCGCGACCGAGCGGAGGCGGAGTTTTCCCTCGCCGAAGAGCTCCGGTCTTTCTTGCGCGGACACGCGGCGGCGCTCGACCCGGCGACCACGATGGCCCTGCTCTCCGCGCACGGGAGGAGCGAGGAGGCGCTCTTTTACGCCACCCTGGTCGAGGACTACGACCGAGTGCTGGCGCACCACGCCAACAAAGGGTCGGATCACAGAGCCGCTCTTGAGGTCTTGAGGAAGGTGCGGCCGAAAGGGGTGGGGTAGGGTGTGGGGAAGCGGGGGAGGGGGGGGGGGGAGGGGGGGGGGGGCGGGGTGGGGCGGGGGTAGTGTGTACCTCTTGCCTCTGTGCGTTGATGCTTGGTCTCGACGTAGGGCCGCGGAAGGAGCGCACGGTGTATGTAGCAACCCCCCCCCCCCCCCCCCCCCCCCCCCTTCGCCCGCCTCAAGAGGATGACGTCGTTTCTCAACCGTCTGCAGAATGCGTAAAGTCAACTGACGCCAGGGAGGGGGTTCCATCGAATCCCTCTCGCCTCTAGCCCCCGCTGCCTCCTCCATACCTCTGTCAGCGAATCTCCCGCCTCCCTCCCGCCCCCCCCCCCCCCTGGGTGCCGTGCTCGACAACACAGAACCAAACATTTAAGGCATTCTACTTTTCCTCGAGAATTCGTGGGGACATCCTCTTGGTTGGATTTTGCTCTGAGAAAAAAAAACGTTTACTCCTCGAAACCGGGAGTTTATGTTGTTTTCGGGAACACTTTTTTTGTTGTTGTTGTTGGGAAGAAACACGTTTGTCGTCCCCTGTGCCATTGCCACTTCTTAAGGAAGAACCTCGAAAATGGGGGGAAAAACAGCTATTCATATTTTTCCTGGAACGTTCCTTTTTTGTTTGTTATTGTTTATCATCGTCCAGCGGATTGGGGAAAATGTAAAAATAAAGCTTAATTCACCCTTTTTAGACTGCAGCCCCGTTTTGCGGAAAAACTGCTTGGAATTTGACTGGTTTGGCCCCCGAAACGAGACTACTGCAGTGTGTCCTCCTATCACGGGGGACCATAGTTAATACCTGGTAGGACCTATGGTACACGCAAAAACCTGTAGATTAATATACTTTTATTAACTACAGCATATCTTATTTGGTCCTACTTACTACCAGGTATATATAGTCCCCCGCAATAGAGGGGTTTTAAGCTCACCACACACTTCCATACATTTAACACAGTACGTGCCGTGTTCTGATGTAATGTCCTCCGTTTTTTGGCGGGGCACGAACGCCTCCTCTGTGTGCAGGCGCCGTTCGACAAGGTGGAGCCCCTTGTATACAAGTATAGCGCTTCTCTGATGGCGGCGGACGCTGCTGGCACCATTGAGACGTGGTGGGTTGGTTGGTTGGTGTACTTTTTTTTTTTTTTTCCCCCCCCCCCCCTTTTTTTGTCCATTCTGTCAGATTTTGGGGGGTTGTTTCGGAAAGTGTGGTGGATTAGATGAAGCCGATCCACCATATTTGTACCGCACTGCTGCTGCGCATGTGAACCTAGACCTGGCTCTATTCCCCGCAGTGCTTTTTCCCCACAAGGGGGCTGGCTGACTGCGGTACCGAACGGGCTTAAGAGGACATGCATGGACCAAAACATCTATGAGTTGGGCAGTAAGAGGACATGCATGTGGATGGGCCACTTGCTTGGGGTGTACTGATGCAGTTGGGTGTAAGGAATGGGGTAGTGGGTAGGACAACATACCCACGCATGGATACACATCGACGAGTAAGCAGTGAAGAGCGACACATGGATAAACATCGGTTTTGTTCTTTAGGACGAAGTTCCTCGGTCCCACGGCTTCGGTGCTGTGTGTGTTTTTGTTTCCGTTTTTTTTTTTTTTTTTTTGTGCATGACGCCGAGAAGCAGCGCTTCTGAGCGTGTTTGTTGGTTATAGCTGCTGTTTTGAGGAGTAGGGCAGCACGCATGCTTGCTTCTTGCTACCTTCGCTTCAGAAAAAAAAAGTAGCTTGGTGTGTTTGTTTGTTTTGTCTGTTCGTCTTGTTTGTTATGTTTGTTCGTTGGTTCGATTGTCTTGTCTGTTTGTGTGTGTTTTTGCTTGTTTGCCCCTTTCTCGTTTTTTGTTTGTTTTTGTTTCTGTTCTGTTTTTGTTGTCGTTTGCTCCCTCTTTTTTTGCTCAGTTCGTTTACGGCGAGGATGACGGAAGGTCACACACGTGCTCTTCTTCTCCCCCCCCCCCCCCCCCTACGCTTTCACTTTTTTTGCTTCCCCTCCCCACAGGATGTCCAAACCCCAGCTCAAGCCCACAAAGCTCATACCCGCGCTCGTTCGATATAGCCAGCGCCGCAGGGCGGCCATGCTCCGCTCCTCTCCCCCGGGCAAAAAAGACAAGACCCACCACCATGGCAATGGCGGCAGCGGCAGCGGCAGCGGCAGCAACATCGGTGGCAGTAGATCCCATGGAGAGGACATTTCCCCCTCCACTCTCTCCTCGTCTTTTCCGTTTTCGGCTTCTTCTTCTTCTGCTGCTGCTGCTGCTGCTGCTGCTGCGGGGGCCGAGGCGGGAGGGATGCGGGGTTCGGGGGGGGCGCGGTGAGCGCGAGAGAAGAAGCTGGGGGGGAGGACCTGGCGATCAAGTACCTGGAGTTCTGCGTCAACGAGCTCAAGCTTAAGGTCCGTGGGGAGAGGGAGGGAGGGAGGGAGGGAGGGAGGGAGGGAGGGAGGGAGGAAGGGAGGGAAGGAGGGTGTCCGATAACCCCCCCCCGTGTATATTGGGATGCGAGGGTCTATGGTCATACGTCTACGACCATGCATGATATTGAGTGCCCCCCCCCCACCGCCAGGCATACGACCCATTTCAACCAATCGAAAACCACCCAGTCTTCGTTCCTTCTTACGAGCTTTTGCGATGGCCCGTGCGTGGGAGGCTAAATGGTATAACTTCATGCAACATACTGAAAAAAATTGTGCAGCTGTCCGTGTTTGGAGGCGGGGTTGGGGGCGGGGGAGGGGGGGGGGGGGGGGGGGGGAGGCAGGGAAGAAGGTGGAGGGAGGGAGGTGTGGAGGTGGTGTGGAGGGGGGGGGGCGTGAAAAGGGGGTGGGAAAGGGCTGGGCGAGATATGAACAGGTTGCTGGGTACGAATTTGGGGAGGTGGAGAGGAGAGGAGGGAGGCGGGGGGGGGGGGGGGCGTACTCATTTGTTGCTTGCCTTAGTCATTTGACCATTGACCACGCATCCCTTTCGAGACGGAGCACGGTTCCTACTCCTAATAGAGACACCTCCAACAATTGGGCGCTCATTACGTTGTTTCCATATATTACATAAAAGCTTTTTTGCTAATCTTATCCCCTTCCTGTTTGGCCGCCTGTTGGCCACCATCTATCTCCTAGGATAGCGATCGTTTTCTCGCTGCTATCTAGTGTGTCAAACTCCTCCATGTCACATTCGTGTATTTCCCTCATCTCCTCTTCTAACACATCCCGTTCCTCCTTGTATGTTTCACATTCTCCTACTATGTGAGTTCTACTCTCTATCGCTTTGCCACACGGCACATCTGTGCATCTATTTCCCCCTCCTTCCGGCTACTGGTATACCTCTTTCTTCTTTCTGGCAAGTCCAGGTCGCCTACACGTAAACGCAGCTTCAGCGTTTTCGCGAAGTCCATTGGGCCGTGCAGATACGTTTTCATCCCTTTTCCTTCCCTCAATCTCCCGTATATCTCTAGGTGTTTTTCCGATTCCACCTTGTTTCGTAGCGCTAGCCTTTCCCTTCTTTCTATCCTTTCTTCTACTTCTGGGGGGGAGGGGGAGCAGGTGAAGAGTTTTGCAGATGCATGGGAGACGCGAAGGTGTTGTTGTTGACGGACGGACTGATTGATGATTGATGAACGAGAGCACGAGGCGCTCAGGCCACCCCGTCGTCCTGTTTCCAAGCCGGAAGGATCTATCTCCGACTCGTTTTTTTCTGTCGCGGTCGTCCGTCCATCGATTTTGTGTGCGTTTGTTTGTCGTTCGTGGCTTCTATCGCGCTGCATGATTCTTTTTTTCTGCAAGGGCGCTGTGGAGGACTCTAATCCTCGCCACGTTCACTCCACCCGTATGCCGATGCCGCGCGGTTACTAGGTGTCGTCGAACTTGCTCCCTTCCTTCCTTCCGTCGCGATAAAACAGCAATCACATTTTTTTTTTTCCTGTTGACCTTTCCCCCCCCCCCCCCCCTCGATTGATTCCAGGGGCGTTGTTCAGTTGATTTGCTGTTTGTTTTTAGGATGTGCTGGTAGTGGGTGCTTTTTGTTGCGGTTGTCATTGCGCGCGATCGGCTGAACCCCCCTCCCACCCCCCGCAAATGTAAGGATTTTGTTTTTAAAAAAAAATATTTTTTCTAAAACCGTACGTCTATTTTGAGGTTTGGCTTTAATAACCTCGCCGGCCGATGTTGTGTTGGCTTCGAATAAGTATTGTGCAGCGACCGATCCAGGCCAAGAAACAGCAGATAACGGCTTCGTACGTAGCGTGGAGTTTTTGTTGTTGTTGTTGTTGCTATTTTACTCACGTACATGTACCGTATATGACAGTGTACTTCATACCCCCGGATACAGCGTTTCGGGTTTTGGATTGTTGTCATCACCCGGGGTGTTGAACTGTGGGGGGGTGGTATACACACTTGTACCCCCGGTGATATAGTGGGTGATCGTTTGGGATTTCACATTGCCGGTATGAATGTACCCCCCCCCCCCCCCCCCCCCCTTCCCTTGAAGCAGTTCTCGACGCTGTCATCCATGTGCGAAGGAAAATACGAGAAGGGTGCCGAAGTCCGCCGCCTCGCACGCGGTTTCTTAGTATGCAGGATGCAGCTCACTCACCCTTCATGCGAAAAAAAAAACAAACTCGCCGATAATATCTCACGTCGTTTTTCGGTCGGTGCAAGCGATGGCCGGACCTGGTCGGCGAAAACCCGACGTGCTCCGTCCCGGCATCGTACATAGAGGGATGCGCGGGTCTGCTATGGTCTTACGACTAAACCCCTCCCCCCCCCCCCCCCCCCCCGCTCCTGTGCCCCCACCCCCCCGCAAAAAAAAAACGGAAAAGGATGCGGCCATTCACAACCACCTTCTCGCCCTCTACGCCCAAGACGAGGAGTGGCGAGAGCGAAACGGCACCAGTCCCGCCGCCGCCGCCGCCGCCGCCGCCACCGCCTCCACCGCCACTACCGCGAATGCCCCGCGGGCGTTTAACGAAAACGCGCGCAATCAGGCGGTATCTCGGCCGGGGGCGGGGGGGGCGCAACCGACGGCGTGGTTGGCTCGGAAACGGACGGCAGTGGTGGTGGTGGTGGTGGTGGTGGCGGCTCTGGCGGGAAGTTGTCGCTGCGCGGTGCTACGGCGGCCCTCGGGACGTCCTCTCTCTCCTCCTCCTCCTCCTCCCCCCCCCCCCTTCCCCGCCCCCCTCGGCCTCCTCCTCCTCCTCTGCCTCCCGTCTTCTTCGGCGTCTTCCTCGTCCGCTCCCTCGGCGCTGCTGGCCTTCATCGCGCGCCCTGCGGAGGAGAGGTGTTTCGACCCGATGTACGCGCTGAGGCTGTGCTCGCAGCACGGGAGGTCTCTCGCCTGCGTGCACCTCTACTCCGCCATGGGGCTGTGGGAAGAAGCTGTCGACCTCGCGCTTACGGGTGAGGACTGATAAGACACACGCCCTTCGTGGCTAATATGGTGGTGTGTGTAGACACCTGGCGCTTCGGGCTCACGGCGGGTTTTTGTGATCGGTATGTCCCCGTAGTGTTGACATGGTAGTCAGAACCAAAATACGGCGTGTCGGGGGGGGGGTGGGGGCGGGGGGGATAGATACGTGGTCAAAGTTAAGTCTTTTTTGTTGAAAAAACTGCTTCCGCTGTACGTAGATTAATCATGTTTGTTACATCTTTTCTCGACGATCAAAGTACAGGCGAGAATTCCGAGAAGAAACTGATAAAATCATGCTGTTCATGCCAACACATGTTGGGTTCTGATTACTACCCCCCCCCCCCCCGGGGGGAGTACGTGGGTTTTGGGTCCTTTGTTGGGTTCTGGTTAGCATGTGTCACTGCAGTAAGTATTGCTACGCCTCCCCGCGATGGCAATAGGAGACCGCGACTCGGCCCGTTGACTGACCGCCCCTGGGTCTCTCTCTCTCTGTGTGTGTGTGTGTGTTCTTTTTCCCCATCCTGTCTATCTATTTTCTTTGCTCAATCCCTCTCCGTGCGAGGTGTATGTTTACATGTAGCAGACAATCAGCCAAACACCCTGTGAGCATTATTTCATCGAAACGATGCCCTTGTATGTGGCTGCACAGTAGCGGTACCAAATATGGCCAGTAATATAAGCACTGTTTTCACATCGTCATGAAGACGAAGCGGTTCTTAGAGTTCGTACCGGTATGTATGTATGCGAGAAGGCCACAATATGCCGGTATGACACTATCACACTAGGGGGGTGAATATCACACTAGGGGGGTGAATATCACACTAGGGGGGTGAATATCACACTAGGGTGTTGACATAACACACCCCCTCGGACGATTTTCAAAGGCGGATGGGTTTCTCGAGAAGAACGAGGGGAGGGCGTACTGAATACGCCGAGCGGTACAACAGTCTATGCAACCTTCTACTCGACGGAATCGTTCCACAAAGCCGCCAGTTTCTTTTTGTGTGTGCCCCTTAAGGCATGTTTTGGAGGAAACCGGGTCTGAAATTCGTTCCAGGGGGTGTGATATATTATCACCCTAGTGTGATAGTGTCATACGGTATAGGCCTAGACGCTCCCCCAAAGCCCGCTCTCCCAGCACATTTCCTTGGTGGTGGTGATCAAGGGGCGGAGGGGGGGGGGGGGGGTACTCGATAGGAGATAGGTACTCGATATCATGCATAACTTTAGCCGTATGACCATAGACCCTCGCATCCTTACGTAGGGGGGTGTGTGCTCGATAGGAGAGATGTACTCGATCTCACGCATGGCCTTAGTCGTATGACCATAGACCCTCGCATCCTTACGGAGGGGGGGGTGTACTCGATAGGAGAGATGTACTCGATCTCATGTATGGCCTTAGTCGTATGACCATCCACCCTCGGGTCCTTACGGAGGGGTGTGTGTGCTCGATAGGAGAGATGCACTCGATCTCACGCATGACCTTATTAATAGTCGTATGACCATAGACCCTCGCATCCCTACAATGCCGGGACGGAGCACGTCGGGTTTTCACCGACCAAGCAGACATTGCTTGCACCAAGCGCGAAGCGCCGTGAGAGTTGGGCGAGTCGTATGGAGGGTGAACTGCATCTTATTATACTAAGAACCGGATTTTCTTGCATATGGATGACAGCGTCCATGAATTGATTTCATTTCTGGTGTGGCTACTTCCAGAGACAGCAATGAGTTTATTATGTAGCTGCCTCGTGGGCGCCTCACCGTATACACACTTCGCGATACGATCATCCCCCTTGTGCGGAGTGAAGGTCCTCCCCGCACAAACGATCTGACTCGACAACCAGCTGTGACCGACCGCCCAAAAAAAAAAAACGGTACCCTGGCTGTCTAGCTCACGTAGTGAGAGGCGTGTTTCACAGCGTCGTCGCTGACCGACGCCAGCCCAACCTGTATATACCAGGTATATAATTGGGGGGGGGGGATGGGGAGGGTTCACCCATCTCCTGTAGAAGTTTTGCCTCGATTTTTCCCTCGAAACAGACATGGTGTGGAATGGTTGGTGAGGTTTGTTTCTTCGCTTGAGCTCTCTCTCTCCCTCTTTCTCGCTCGCTCGCTCGCTCTTTATCTCTCTATCTCGTGCTGCTTTTTTTTGTCGTCGTATAATTTTCGCATGTTGGGGTCGTTCGTTGCTGTAGAATAGCAGCCTGGAAATTCAAAGTGCGTGCGTACGTGCGTGCGTGCGTACGTACGTAAGCGTGACTTGGCCCCGCTTCGAATGAATGGTTGATATTTCCCGCACTATCTCTTCACTACATTTTTCAGTTCCGAGAAATTTCGCCGGCAGTAGTTTGAGGTTATCAGGCTTCGGGTTATTCATGGCGTTTACGGCGAAGAGTGTTTTCACCCATTCTGATTTGCGCTGGACCCAGTCGTTTATAGCCCTCTCTAGTGCTCACCAGGTACCAGGTACGCTTAAAAAACAGGCGGCGCGTTCATATTTTGCACTTGAGCGAAACTCATCGTTTGAGGTGTGCGTCTGTCCTCCGGCTCGCTGTTGCCCCCCCCCCCCCCCCCCCCCTCCTCCTCCTCCCTCCCGCGCGCGCCGATGTCTTTCTCCTCTTCTAATTGGATCGTGTCTTGGCCTTCATCGGCGCGGCGGTTTTCGTCGGTATCCCGGTCTGCCCTCTTCGGCCCGCGTTCGTCGGTCGGCCGATCCGCCCGTCCGTCGGTCGATTTATTCGCCTATTGGTCGGTTGGTCCGGTCCGCCTACGGGTCGATCGATTACGCCTATCGGTCGGTCCATTCGCCCATTGGTCGGTCCATCCGGCTGTCGGTCGGTCCATCCGCCTACTGGTCGGTCCATCCGCCCTTTGGTCGGTGTGCCTGGCTGTCGGTCGGTCCATCCGGCTGCCGTTTCGTCCATTCGCCTATCGACCGTCCGGTCTGTTGGCGGCTGCCGCGGTAAAAAAAACAAACTACAACTGGTGACAACGGGGGGGGGGGGGGTGGGGGGGGGTATAGTCGACACGGACATGGCGAAGGCTAACGCCAACATGGCCCCGGATCCGGAGACGAGGAAGCTGCTGTGGCTCAAGATTGCGCGGCGGGAGGTGGAGCGGTGCCGCTCTGCGGACATCGAGGGTACACTGAGAGTGCTGCAGGCAAGGCCGTTCTTCAGCCGTTTCTGTCTCCGTTCGCGCGCGCACCCCACCCCCACGAACACACCCCCACCCCCGACGAGCACGCATAGAAAAGGACTGGGAAACCCGCTGGTTTTTGCCTGTTGTTGCACTGCCCAATCCCACTTTTTTTCGTGTGTGTGTTCTTACTGTTTTACTCGTCGTGTCGCCCGGGGTGCATGTACTTTCTTCTCTTTTTCCTGCTCCCACTCGATGATGTCGGTTTTTTTTTTTCGAGGCACAGATGGATGGGGTTCCTGATCTGCAGCACCTGTATGTAGCTCATGTTGACGGGCGAGGAACCATGCGGTCTGCTCAATTTTATCAGACATGTTTCCTGAGTTGGAGCTGCACCATGTTGGCAGATCCTGCAGATCGTGCACAACGTTTTCTCACGACGAAAGGTTACTATTAATACGTATAATAGGATCTCGATGATCTATCCGCAGTAGATGGTGATCTGTGTGTTCGTCCTACCTATCCAATTTTCTCAACAGCCGGCAGGCCGTGATCTGTATGTCCGACCTATCTATCCAACATTCTCAACAGCCGGCGGGTTATGATCTGTAGATGACCAATTAATCCTGCAGATAGTGACCTGTGTGTTGGGACCTATCCAATATTCTGTTTTTTTTTTTTTTTTTGGCGAGTTTCTGTAGAGCTACGGTACCAATGGAAGAGACTGTTAGTATAAACAAATGGAACCAGTGCTATTACGGCGGGCCATAGTAAATAGGACCAAATATTGCTGGTAAAAATAGGGAGATATGCAGGTTTTTGTGTGTACCGTAGGTCCTATTAACTATGGTCCCCCGTAGTAGTGCGCTTGGTTGAGGTGGTGTAGTGGCGCTTTTTTTCGGACTCCTGAGCTGAGGCACTACCCAATGAGGCATGCCTTATCTTGGCTGGAAGGCATGCCTTATGATCATACCCAATAAGGGACGCCTTGTCGTCGTACCCTATAAGACATGCCTCGTACCCTATAAGACATGCCTCATTATCGTGCCCCAAGTAAGACATGCCTTATTATCGCCGTACCCCGCACGGCATGCGGATTGCACCAGTAGCACATGCCTTGTCGTTGCCCAATAAGGCATGCCTTGTCGTTGCCCAATAAGGCATGCCTTGTCGTTGAGATGCCGTTCACGTTTCACACAAAAACATCGTTGCACACATATAGATAGATAGGCCATTAGATTTGGTCGACTTGAATTTATGTCCCGGCAGCTTTTGGGTGCCTTGTCGTTGAGATGCCGTTCACGTTTCACACAAAAACATCGTTGCACACATATAGATAGATAGGCCATTAGATTTGGTCGACTTGAATTTATGTCCCGGCAGCTTTTGGGTGAGACTATGGAGATCGAGTCAGGAGTCTCAGAAAACCGAGGAAATAAATGCCCCTCTAAAGCAAAATATATCGACCCCGTAGAACAACAACGCCTCCCTGTGCCCCAAAAGAGTGCCGGCTTAAGGCCGCAGTGGAAACGGCCGCACACGCGTGTCGGCAGAGTAGAATTGTCTTGACGCATGGCGTGCCGGCGAACAGTACGCGGCGGATGGGGGGGGGGGGGAGGGAGGGAAGGGGAGGGGAGGGATGTACTTGCTTGTCGTGCACGACCGCCTCGTACGCAGCCGCAAGACCACAGCAGTGTATCGTACTGTTTTTTTTTTTTCAAGTTTTTTTTTCAGGTATTCTTTCCGCTCCAGTGCTTTTTAGGTGGTGAGTTAATAAGTAACCCTTTTAGGACCGCAGTTCCGTTCTTTGGCAGAAAATACTGTAATTCTAAGTAGTTTGTCCCCCAAACGGGACTGCAGCCCTAAAAGGACTAATGTGGAAACAACAACAACAACAACAACAACAACAACAACAACAACAACAACAGCAACAGTAGCAGCAACGATGGACCCGCGCATCCCAACAATGCCGGGTCGGAGCACGTCGAGTTTTCACCCACCTGCGGCAGGCATCGCTCGCCCCCCCAAGTCCGAACCAGAGACAGATCATACCCTGGTGTACCTCGGTAGAGCACCAAAATCGTCTCCCGCACATACCTTGATGAGTCCGACCAACCTCTGGAAGCACACCTCGGGTGTTCTGTTTTCGTGATACATTTTTTTTCAATTTTTTTTTTTGGGGCCTTCTTAAACCTGGAAACCGCAAAAATAAAATAAAAAATTCGTGACTCAGGAATGCGACTTGCTGAAGATAGAGGACATCTTGCCTTTCTTCCCGGAGTTCGTGGTGATCGACAGCTTCAAGAGGGAGATATGCCTTTCGCTAGAGGAGTACAACGGGAAGATCGACAGCCTTCGAAAGGAGATGGAGGACTACACTACTAGCACGGAGGCCGTACAGGTCTCTTGTCTTGTCTTGTCTTGTCTTGTCTTGTCTTGTCTTGTCTTGTCTTGTGACGGTGGTGGTGGTGGTGGTGGTGATGGGGTGTTGGTGGTATGGTGGTGGTGGTGGTGGTAATGGTGGTGGTAATGGTGGTGGTGATGGGGGTGTTGGTGGTGTATGGTGGTGGTGGTGGTGGTGGTAGTGATGGGGGTGTTGGTGGTGGTATGGTGGTGGTGGTGGTGGTGGTGGTGGTGGTAGTAGTGGTGGTGGTATGGTGGTGGTGGTGGTGGTGGTGGTGGTGGTGGTGGGAGATGTTGTTGTTGCTGTTGATGTTGTGGTTGGTGGTGGTGGTGGTGGTGGTGGCGGTGGCGGTGGTGGTTGTGTTGTTGGTGTTGGTGGTGGTGTTGTTGGTGGGGGTAGGCGTGGTGGTGGTGGTGGTGGTGGTGGTGGTGGTGGCGTTGTTGTTGTTGGTGTTGTTGGTGTTGGTGGTGTTGGTGTTGGTGGTGGTTCTGTTTTTGGTGTTGTCGGTGGTGGTGTTGGTGTTGGTGTTGGTGGTGGTGTTGGTGGTGGTGTTGGTGGTGGTGGTAGGCGTGGTGGAGGTGGAGGTGGTGGCGGCGGTAGTGGCGTTGTTGTCGTCGTTGTTGTTGTTGGCGCTATTCTGCTGTTGGCGCGTTGTACCACACAAGCGTCGAGAGAGAGCGCAGCCACAGGCGCACGCTGTACCCAGCCCTAAGAAGGCGAAGCGAGACACCACAGACAATTACTGGGCCGTAGTCGACCGCTCTACAGCAGCTGTTGGCCTGATCGCCTTCGTTCATGTCTACGGAAAACTTTCTGCTCACGTCACCCCCCTTTTTGTTCCGGCCGCCGCCGCCTCCTCCTCCTCCTCCTCGTCCTTCCGACCTCCTCGTGGCATACTCAAACTCAGGCGGAGATCGTCGAGCTCAAGCAGAGAAGCATCTACGTCTCTTCCAATCAGACGTGCGAGCTTTGCGGACGGAACATCCTCAGCACGCAGGTACGTTAGCCGCGCAACTTGCAACCGTGTGACTCTCGTGTCCTCCCCCCCCCCCCAGACTACGGCCATGCATGAGATCGAGTACATATTTCCTATTGAGTACACCCGCTTCCCCCCCCCCCCCCCCCCCGCCCTTCCCTTTGACGCCCTTTGACGCCCTCGACGTGGGGTGGTAGTTTGTGGTGTTGTGCAGCAGTGCGGTAGCCGTTCTGGGCCTGCGCGGCACGCGTAACGCGGAGCGAAGCGAAGCACGAGATGTTTCAAGGCAGATACTACGGTACTGGTATGATCTATTCCATATGTTGCCGCGAGGGGGGGGGGGGGGTGGCGGGGGGGGGGATACCCCGTATAGACTCAATTTGCATGCTCCCAAGCTCACGTGTATGCTGGGTTGGAATCTGTCCGCATGATCTCTTACCCTTACGGGGGGCCATAGTAAATAAGACCTAAGGTGCACACAAAAACCTATACCCTGGTATATTTTACTATTACGGGGGGCCATAGTTAACAGGACCAAATATTGTTAGTAAAAATGGTTCAACATATAGGTTTTTATGTATACCATAGGTCCTGTTAACTATGGTCCCCCGTAATAGCAATATTTGGTCCTATTTACTATGGTCCCCCGTAATAGTGTACCAGGTAGAGTAGTAGTATACTACCGTAGTAGTTGGCACATTTTCCGTGGGTTGGATCTGTGCTATGCAGGGGGGGGTCCCTGCACAAGCTGTCACGACGGCAGGTCGTGGAAGCAGCAGCAGCGTTGGCAGCGGACCCACGGTGCGGAGACACGGAAACCTATCTATGTCAATATTTTACGATAAAATAAAGAGGCATGTTTTGTACTGATTACTGTGAACCCCCGTCATAAATGACCTACCGGTATAGTTATAAAATAACGATTCGTAGAGGTAGCAAGTTTTTGGCTACCGTATTTTTTCTGAAGGACGGAGGGGGGGGTTCCTTAACCGCTTTAGGACCGCAGTCTCGTTGTGGGGACAAACCACTCAAATTCCAAGTGCTTTGTCCCAAAGACGGGGACTGCAGTGCTAAAAGGGTTTATAACCCCAAAATCGTCGGAATAGTGCCATTCTTGTTTTTTCTTTGCTAAGTTCTTGTTGTTGCTGTGTGAACACCCAGCTGGGCCATGGAAACTATTCGTCAATTGCAGTATTAATAGTCTCCACGTCTCCAAGGTTGCGGGAGGAGTATGGTTTGGTTTGTGGCCTATTTCTATTCTCCCGATCCCAAAAAGTGACTAACTTCCCAAGGTAAGGACCCAAAATCGGCTGGTATGGCCCACATCTTCGCATATTTTTTTTTCCGATTGGGTTTGGCTTCTTGGGTTTCGATTAGGATAGTAAGTTTTGTTGGGTTGCCTCGGGCGAATGGAGACCGCAACCGTCCACGCCCACGTCACGTACTCACACGCACAGCGTACCCCGGCAGCCAGAAGGAGGGAAGAGTGACACGTGGGTTGCCTCGCACCACACCAAACTATCTAGTCAAGCGCACGGCCCATTTGGCGAGTCCGTGTCAACGGGAGGCCCTCGCGAAGGCTGGCAAAGGCATGCGGCCATATGCGGGGGAGGGCTGGCAGAGTGTGCCGCTTCAACATCGTTGACGGCGCGCCGTGTGCGTTGTGGACTGCTGCTGAAATTGTTGCTCTGAGCTGTGGTGCTTGTTCTACTACTCTGGGCTCTGGAGCGTGTTACCGCACCACACGCACATCCACAGCACTCCTGCGCACGCACTGCACAGCGGACTTCGGTCGCATCGATTGGCACTCTTCGCATGACTGCCATAGAGCATACAGAGCACACACACACACACGCAGCGAGCCATGCAGCAGCAGCAGCAGCGAGCAACATCTCGCACGATGCAGTTGGTGTTCCATTTTTCGTACTTTCGTTTCGTTACCATAGGTACATAGTACTCCCGTTGCTGTCTCTGGAAGTGGCCACACCAGAAAATAAGTGAACTCAATGAAGCTGTCATCAATATGCATGCCCGCCTCACAAGCAGGTTCTTAGTACGATGCAGCTCACCCTTTCATGCGACTCGCCTAGCAACGCCTCACGTTTCGCCTCGCGCTTGGTGCAGCGAGCAATGTCTGCCCGGTCGGTGAAAACCCGACCTTCTCCGTCCCGGCATTGTAGGGATGCGAGGGTCTATGGTCATACGTACGACTACAGCCAAGCGTGATAATGAGTACCCCCTCCGCCCCCCCCCCCCCCCGGTGCCACCCCCCTCCATTTTCACCCACGCTTTCGTCAGTTCTACGTGTTCCCCTGCGGCCACGCCTTCCACTCCCACTGCCTGCTGGAGAACATCCGCCCCCACCTCTCGCCCGACCAGCAAGCAGCCGTGTCGTCGCTGGTTGCGATGATCGCCGCTGGAGGTGATGGAGAGGGGAGAGCATTGCCGGCGCCGAGGGCCGCATCGGCTGCTGCTGCAGCAGCTGCTGCGGCTGCGGCTGCGGCTGCAGCGGCGGCTGGGGGGGGGGGGATGGGCGGGCTGGGGATGGGTACGACAGCAGTGGTGGTGGTGGTGGTGTGAGAGATTCGAAGAGGGCGCACACTACTTACGGTCTTTGCAGGGTACGATGGGATTGGTGTTTTGGTGTTTTTATGAGTGAAATGACCCTTCGTGTCACTAGCTTCCATTTTCTTGTTGCACCCCCCGCCCCCCCTCCCTTTGGTCATTTTCCAAATGACTAAGGAAAGCAACAAATGAGTACGCCCCCCCCCCCCCCCCCTCCCTCCTTCCCTGGCACCTTAGAGCTGTCGTCTAGCAGAGATCACCTGGACTAAACGAGATCATATACCCCCCCATGACGACGGCCTCCTCCATGCCTCACTGCTTGTTTTCTGGCGGTCACCATGGCTGGCCGTCGAGTCAGACCGTTTGTGTGCGGTGTGGAGAATTTTTAACTCCGCACAAGGGGAACTTATCGCAACACGTAGTTGTGCATACGGTAAGGCACCCACGAGGAAGTTACACACCGGTAGTCTATTGTACGCGTTCCCGTTTCTAGACGTGGCCCCACACCGGGAAACAATTCGATGTCGCTGTCATCGTCAAGAAAGGTGCCGAGGTCCGCCTCACAAGCGATTCCTAGTAGAGGATTGCAGCTCACCCCCTCATGCCACTCTCCGAACGCCTCACGGCGCTTCACGCTTGGTGGTAGCGGTGTCTGCATCGTCGGTGGAAACCCGACGTGCT
>JARUPZ010000011.1:8439839-8521093 GCA_031213475.1 Nereocystis luetkeana | reverse complement strand
CGCGTTTCGGCCAATCGAGAGGACTGACTGACTCTCTACCCTCGCTCACTCAAAACATGACTTGATTCTGTTTTTGTCGGCTCAGAAAGGCGTAACAAACACGTCTCATGATGGCCAAATACGAAAAAAAAATGGGACGTAAATCTGTTGATCGCTCGGCCGAGCGGTGTGGCGCTGAGCGGCTAAGGAAAAATAAATGGCTTGAAAGTGAACCCTCCTCCTACCTCTCTCTGTCATCAGCAGCCTTTCTCACAAGGTTGGTTGATGTCATAATAGGCGCCAGGCTCGAAGTCTTGCTGAGATTGGGGGTTTGCTGTTTCGGCGGGCCTATAGTGTACCCTAAGCGCGCGTCCCTCGGTTGCTCTGCATGCTTAACTTACGTACGTTACTACGTACTCGCCTCTTGTTGCGTCTCTCCCCAGCTTTTCGAAGCATACGCTTTGCAGCGCCCCTAGTCCGCTGGCCTGTTGCCAACAATCATAAATGAGGCGGGGAGGGGGTAAGGAGAGATTTATTCGATCTCATGCATGGCCGTAGTCGTATGGCCGTAGACCCTCGCATCCCTACAATGCCGGGACGGGGCATGTCGAGTTTTCACCGACCAGGCAGACATTGCTTCTACCAAGCGCGAAACGCCGTGAGGTGTCCGGCGAGTCGCATGGAGGGTGAGCTGCATCCTACGAAGAACCACTTGTGAGGCGGACTTGCATACGGATGACAGCTTCAATGAGTGAAGTAAAAAAATCCGGTGTGGGGGAGGGGAGGGGAGGGGAGGGGAGGGGAGGGGAGGGGAGGGGAGGGGGGGCCAGGGCAAGCAGTGATCGTAGCGAAGGAAGGAAGGAAGGAAGGAAGGAAGGAAGGAAGGAAGGAAGGAAGGAAGGAAGGAAGGAAGGAAGGAAGGAAGGAAGGAAGGAAGGAAGGAAGGAAGGAAGGAAGGAAGGAAGGAAGGAAGGAAGGAAGGAAGGAAGGAAGGAAGGAAGGAAGGAAGGTAGTGAATGCCAGGATGTCAGGATGTTGGGATGTCTGACACGCCACTGTACGAGAACGCGTTGCGATAGAAGTGCCGCTGTTGTACCTCGCAACGTCCACGGTGCTCTTTCAAACAAACGCAATGCGACTGATGTCGATTGGTCGGCTTCATGTACGGTACTACGGTGTCGTATAATAGTAGACGACGACGACGACGACGACGAGGACGCAAACAGGAGAGTCAGCTTGGGACAATACTCGACGAGCTGAACGAAGCGACGATTCCGGTATACCTGTATATGCTGGAAAGGCGCTCTCCGTATTAAGCACTTCGTGACTAAACAAACTCCACGTGCTTAGAAAAGAAAAAAGGGACGGGTCGACCAATGACCGACCTCCTTCCCCAGAGCACCATCTCCTACGCTACGAACAGCTATTACCCCGACATCGGTTTGCAGTTGCTGTACGAAGTTCCCCCGCGCGGCGTCAGTGAACGGAGCAATGCCCTTGTAGGGATGGCGGCGTATTTTCCGAGCCTTGTAAGGGCGGTGGCTAACTTTCCGAGCCTTGCAGGCATGGTGGCCTATTTTCCGAGCCTAGCAGGGGTCGTGCCCTGGCACGAGGAGAAAATCAGTGTCTCGCCCGACACGTGGTTTCGAAGAAGTTTCTTCGCGCGCAGCCCGACCAACAACGTTTCTACGCGCTTGTACAGCACCCGGTACTACGGGGGACCATGGTAAACGGGACCGAATATAGCCAGTAAAAAAAGGGAAATATATACCCTGGTAGGTTTTTGTGTGTACCGTAGGTCCTATTTACTATGCCCCCCCCCCCCCCCCCCCGTAATAGCAGTCTAGTAAAGCAACTATGCACTCAGAGTCCAAGTGGTTTTGTCCCCGAGAAACGGGACTGCAGTTTGCCTTGAAAGGGTCAGAGCACGTTGAGCCAAAACGTGGGGGGGAGGAGTTTAGGGATGAGATGATGAGATGCAACTTAGAGCTTGCCTTGGATTGCTCGCTACCAGAGCGTATCAAGGGCGCCAGTGCTTCCATCCCCCCGACCTTCGAAAGAAGAACAACAACAAGAGCACGAACAATAGCAAGAACAAGAAGAAGAAGGAGAAGAAGAAGAAGAAAAAGAAGAAGAAGAAAAAGAAGAAGAAGAAGAAGAAGAAGAAGAAGAAGAAGAAGAAGAACAAGAAGAAGAAGAAGAAGAAGAAGAAGAAGAAGAAGAAGAAGAACAAGAAGAAGAAGAAGAAGAAGAAGAAGAAGAAGAAGAAGAAGAAGAAGAAGAAGAAGAAGAAGAAGAAAAAGAAGAACAAGAAGAAGAAGAAGAAGAAGAAGGAGAAAAATGGGAAAAAGAAGAACAAGAAGAAGAAGAAGAAGAAGAAGAAGAAGATGAACAAGAAGAACAAGAAGAAGAACAAGAAGAACAAGAACAACAAGAAGCAATTTTGGCGTCAGATAGTTTGCGGGTAAATAGAGACAAGTTTGGTATCACATCATATCTCATGATATCACATCACACACCACATCACGCCGCATCGGCATCGCTTCGCATGACATCACATCACATCACATTACATCACATCACATCACATCACACCACATCCCGTCGCATCACACCGCGTCGATTACCCTCGCCTTCAGGCCCCACAGTCTTTGTGTCACCGAGTTATTGCCGGGAAGGCCTGCTCGTACTATTACATAGTAATACATACAATAAATAGGACCTAATATTGTGAGTAAAAAATGGAAATATTTAGGTTTTTGTGTGTACCGTAGGTCCTATTTACTATAGTCTCCCGTAATATTACATAGTAATGCATGGTAATAGATAGTCATAGATAGTAATGCACAGTAATACATAGTAATACATAGTAATGCGTAGTAATGCATAGTAATACCAACCATTGTATTCAGAACCCACGATGGACCCGAAAAACAGATACCAGGTACCGGTATCTGACTATTTCTACTATTAATACTGTTTGTATCTCCCTATGCTTAACACACCGTCATTGATATTACTACTGTACGCTCCCGCGTAAATAGACGTCCTGCCACCAACTTCCTTCCGACGTACCAGGTACAAGTATAGCTTCACGTTATGACATGATATGATGTGATGTGATGTGATATGATATTTGATCTGATATGATATGACAAGATGCGATGTGATGTGATATGATATGATGGGATGTGATGTGATGTGATGTGATATGATATTATTTAATACCAGGTATGATATGATATGAGATGATATGATATTATGTGATGTGATGTGATGTGATGTGATGCGATATGATATGACATACCAGGTAGTATATAATTGTACGACATGCCGTGGTGTGATATTGTTGTCATCATGGATGCTTTTGATTTCTTCGGCATGTATGTATCAATCGATTTCCTGCCCGACCCGATCATGATGGACTGCTCGGCCCCGTCACCGGTTCGAATAGCGAGATACATCACATCTTCTACCTACTATCCTGGTTCGCTGAGCGCCTCGGAATAATAGGGCAACCGGCCTAGTCGACAGGGGCACAAAAGTACTGGTACCAAGTCTAGTAAACTGGGCAGAAACAAAGCGCGACTTTTGAGTTTGGCGCAGTGGGAGGGGGAGATATTATTGATGGCGTGACTATTCCCTTGCAGGCGAAAGGAGAGCAGAGAAGAGTGCGCGAAACGTTCCTTCTAGCACAGGGTTACCCCTTCTAGGGCGCGCCAAACAACACACACACAACGACCAAAAAGGACCAAACAAATCAACCCAAAATGACCAAAACGACCAACAACAACATGAACTAACTGACACAAAACGGCAAAAAATTGCCAACTTAAAAAAAAAAAAAAATGACCAGCTTACGCAAAAGGACAGGATGACAAAATAACAAAACACAAATGACAAAATGACAGAATGAGAAAAGTTACATATTATATGTACGAACCTCTAAGAAGTGCCGAATGTTTCCCGCATCGTAGCACATATTTAGCACCACATTGGCGCACTCGTACGACACTCTAATAATAGACCACCCAGCGGAGACGGGAGGCGGGCGGGGAGGGAGGGGTATGTCGCACACGGTTAGGGGAGAGGGGGCACAGTGGACGCGGAGGGCGGGGGGGGGGGTGGGGGGGGTACTCCTTTGTTGCTTGCCTTGGTTATTTGGCCATTCCTTTCGAGGCGGAGCACCGTTTTCACCCCTAATAGAGACGCCTCCAACATTTGGGCGCTCATGACGTTGTTTCCATAAATATAGTACACAGAAACTTTTGCTAGTCTTATCTCCTTTCTGTTTGGCCACCTGTGGCCACCATCTGTCATCTCGGAGATGGGGGGGGGGGGGGGGGGGGTGGTGTACTCGATAGGTGAGATGTACTCGATCCCATGCGTGGCCGAAGTCGTACGACCATAGACCCTAGCATCCCTACAATGCCGGTACGGAGCATGCCGGGTTTTCGCCGACCAGGCAGACATTGCTTGCACCAAGCGCGAACCGCCGTGTGGTGTCCGGCGAGTCGCATGAACGGTGAGCTGCATCCCACTAAGAACCGCTTGTGAGGCGGACTTGCGTAGCTTATGGATGATAGCTTCAATGAGGGGATACGGTGAATTCGGCAAAGGAGGGAAGGAGGGGGGGGTACAGCGAAGACGGGAGGGGGGGTGTACTCATACCATGTATGACCGTAGTCGGGGGTGGGGTGGGTATATCGAATACGAGCGGGGGGTAGGGGGGGGTAGGGATAGGGATAGGGGGAGGGGTGGTGTGCTCATGTTATGCATGGCCGTGGTTGTACGATCGTATACCCCATGCATCCCTACATACAATGCCGGGACGGAGCACGCCGGGTTTTGACCGGCCGGGTCAGACATTATTAATTGCACCACAAAGCCGCGTGAGCGCCGTGAGGTGTTGTTCGGCGAGTCGTCGCTGATATATATGAAGGGTGAGCCGCAGCCTACTACGAAGAGCCACTTGTGTGCGGTGGACTCTCTTTCTTGCGATACGGATGCCATCGTCGAATTTAATCGAGATACAGCGAAAGCGACGGGCGGGAGAACGGGGGGGGCGGGGTAGGCGAGGGGTTCGTGGCATGCGAACGGTGAGGGTCGAACCGGAGACCTCACGGGATACCTAAAAGTTTAGTCCTGCCGACGACGCCATTTGCGATGGACGTGAATGTGTTACATACTGACCTTCGTACAGTAATGGGGGGGGAAAAAAAAAAGTCGACCGAATACCCACACAGTCGAGCATGGCAAGACTTCTACTTCGAAGTATACAACAACGTTGCGCGGGGGGGGGGCGGAGACGGATGTGGTCGTCAGGGGGGTATATCTTGGATACACCCCCCGGATTTCCTACGTAGATAGTCTAACTGTATTTACGCAAGTAGTACCCAGAGGGGGCAGCTACCCACTTACGCGTGTAAGAAGGCCGAGCTCATCAGGCCCACGATGATGCCAGCGTCTGGTCGACCGAACTCCGCTCGATTCGACTTTTTGCGCAGGAGGACCTTCAGGACCTACCAAGCGCCACACAATGCGACGCGCGAGAGCCGACGAGGGAAGAAGAAAGAGCTGAACCCTTCTCACTATAAAAAAATGCAAGGCGCGCACCGTACCCAGTGGGGAAGGGTGGGGTGTAATCAATATCAGGCGTGGCCGTAGTCCTACGACCATGGACCCTCGAATCCCTACAGTGCCGGGACGGAGCACGTCGGGATTTTCACCGACCAGGCAGACATTGCTTGCACCAAGCGCGAAGCGGGGGGAGTACAATGCACATGGAGGCATGCGCTCGAACCTCTGCAAGCTTGATACCTACGCACAGGTACGTGTTACTCCACAGGTGGTCGGGACCGCCCCCCCCCCCCGCCCCCCCCGGACCCCCCCCCCCCCCGCTTGCATAGTGTGAGCGTGTACAAGGAACCCCACAAGGCCTCGGCGACCTCTTGAATTCGGTATGTACGCTTAATGGTATGCTACGTTGTTCATCGTCTCCACCAGGTTGTTTCACAGCCCACATTGTGCAAGGGGGGCGGGGGCGGATGCACTCGATATCATGCATGGCCGTAGTCGTATGAACCATAGACCATGGCGAGGGGGAGGGGGGATCTGGTCACCTGTCTGTGTGCTCCTCCCACCAGTCCCCCCCGTGTCTAGAAACAAAAGATCATCTGGTGGGCACGCATCGGACACATCACTCTGAACAGTTAGCCGTTAAATTGAAGCCCAAAGAGACCTTATATTTCCGTCCAGAAGGGCGGTATTTATCTTTATGAGATGCTGCTGTTGAAGAAGAGCCGTATGCGCATCCTACAGATCCCTCCTCCTGCAATCTGCGCGCGTGCCAAGAACGGTGTTGTCTTATGCAGATCCTACCCGACACAAAGATGATGTGTGTGTGTTGTTTTATAGGTGTTGGCTGTGCTCAAGAACACGATCCGTAAGATCCATCGTAGATTGAGGAGTTCCATGCTGAACAGGGATTCTGGTGGTAGGGTATTGGGATGTTGGGGTAACGTGTACCCCACCAATACCACTCGTTAGATGTAGCTCCATATGAGGCGAGTCAGCTCGACAGCTCGGATGTATAATATAAGATGAGTTCCGAGTTATTGTCTGGAGCAACCACGCGTTCCCGTGCCAGCTGCGTCTATACGTTTAGAGATCAATCAACAACAGTCCTTGCAGATGATGTGCCTCCTGGTACTGTAGGCCAGGGATCCCTTTGCCCCGATACACCTTCGGACGTTGAAAAGGGCACCTACCCTGTCTGCCATGTCCGACGTGTGATTGAAGTACACTGCTTGTGGACACTTTCTCATCCCATCTAATAACCATGGTGTGTGCCATCCGACAATGTGTACGAGTAGTGTTGTTCCAAAAAAAGACCGAGGAACAGAAAACGAAGAACTCTCCAGAACAACAAACAGCGCATCCGTATCATACGAAAACTCAAAACCGATGTGACGCACATACATGAGTACTACGTACCACAACCAACATCTATTACCGTAGCTTCGCCCCTTCTTCCTCCTGGCCGCCCCGCAAGACCATGACATTGTTCTGATCGCTCTATCTACGTACCACGATACCTGGTATCTTACACGGCACGTACGTATGCCGAGTGTTCACCTTCAGCAGCAGCACCAGAATTGGGCTTTTCCGTAAGCTTTCCGACTTGAGCGTTGCCAATATGGCCCTCATGTCGTCCGTCGCCTGTGTGTTTACGTACAGTATACATACATACCCGGCGGCCGGGCCGGTCACACAACAAACTGTGTAGACGTGAGAGTATATACACCGGCACTTTTCTTTTTAATACTCCGAGTATTATTATTATCATGCCATTCGTTATTATCGCCTTCGTCCTTGTTTTCTTGCTCTCTCCTTTGGATAGCTGTAACCCGGCCAGATCCGGGGTCACAAAATTGGCTCTCTCTCTCTCCCCCCCAACTATCTATGGTGTCATTTTTACGGCGAGAAGGGTTCATTCAGCACTTATTACTTTCTCTCATCGGTTCACGTTGGATACAAACAGCATTGCAAGCATCGGACACACCACCGATCTACATACAGCATAGACCCACGGATAAAAAAAATCTACAGTAAAATAACAAAAACAAAAGACTCACTTTTTGGAGAACGCTACCAGTACTTACTCGGTAAGAAAAATCGGCTGCAGTGGTGAACTCTGCACCAAATCCTATAAAATAGCCTACCAGGTAGTCGTTTACGGATGGCGTTGCAATACTCGTGATAATCTCAGGCTTGCTCAGATTAGGTGCTTCTTGTTGGCGGGCCCAAACTGCACTAATATTATTGCTGCAGCGCTGTTTTTTATCTTTCCACCAGCAGGGCAGACACACAACATGTTCCTGGCCTGCATGGTCTGTATGCATGACCTGACATACACGTTGCCCGGGGGGTAACCGTATAAATCTGCAAGCTCTACTGACTGTGCGTACGTATGATACGAGTACACACAACATGTTCCTGGCCTGCATGGTCTGTGTGCATGACCTGACATACACGTTGCCCGGGGGGAAACCGTATAAATCTGCAAGCTCTACTGACTGTACGTACGTATGACACAGTAGCACATTTCACCCCGCCTGGGGTTGTCTGCTCTTCTTCACATCATCCTACTGCTGTATCATACCTCGCCATATTCGTCTCTTGGAGGAAGCGTCGGATCTTTGTTGACCCCGAGGAACTCCTGGATGGCCACCGCGACCGCTTCGGGACTCTTCTCCACTGCGGCCAGGAAAGGGTAGGAGTCGTATAGGCCCATTTTCATTTCAGCAGTATTGCGACGAGCGACGAAGCTCGGCCGTTGCCCGCGGGGGCAAATCTGATGTCGGATATGGCGCGTGCAATCCGATACCAGATAAATGTCGTGGGCGCAGGCACGGCAACGTGCTCGTGATGCGTATGCCCTCCTACAGAATACGCAGCATAGTCAGTATTAATAGTATTCGGCTCTGCCTGGTACTCTGTGTACCTTATTACAGCAGTACGCAGTACTGCCTATTTACCAGTATGATACTACTATTAATAGTATTAATAGTGCTCGTACTCGTACCGATGTCAGGATGATGACCCCGGACAATACTGCTGTACTGTTGTTCGTACCTGGTACGTATCTGCAGCTCGTATGATAATACCTCGTACCCATCGAAGTTATTGCTGGGCGTGGCGAAGACAATGTGGAACTATCTGTGTTACTTTAGCTACGACAGACACTGTCAGTGTTGCGTGCTCCTACACTTATATATATAGCACATACATACTACCAGAGGTACGAGTACCTGGCATATCTTTGCTGCGACTTTTCCACCCGAATATCCTTGACGTACAACAGCATACACATCATACTTGTCCTACGTATCACGAAGCAGCACGCGTAAAAGTATGCATCATACTACTCATACCATCGATCAACGCAGCATTAGTATAGGCGAGAGATGGCTGATGGATGAAGCTTCACTTTTTCGTTACTGCTGCTGCTGCTGCTGCTAGCTGCTGTACCTCCGAAAGGCTGTCGCAGTAACTGGTTGATGACGTCGAGGGAGGATGTCTTCATTCTCGCTGCGACCCTCCTATGAATTTCCCGCTGCAGCTACTGTAGCATATATATGCAGTAGATCGCGATCCCCACGGACTTCCTTCTGGATCGTGATCCGGTTAGATCGTGATTCTCCAGAAACAATGATTCATCCTCATTGTCCAGAAATTCGGTCGTCGGTTGGGGATTTTGATGGCTTTTTATGGAGTTCCGCGTGTGGCGGAGTTGACGTTTCGGATCTTGAGAATTCGGAGATCAGCACGCACTCGTGGAAATCCGAAATCCTTCACACACCTCACTGACAGATAGATCCTCGATTCCTGCTGGATGATCTATATCGTTCAAGGCAGATATATGATCTGTATGATCTGCATGATCTAGCCCATTCATGTTACCGGGTGGGAGCGGTATGACCTGCGTGATTAACCACTTTATTTACTAATTCGAGGTATGTATTAGCACCTACCTGATGATGCTGCTGCTGTATACAGATCCTGCACAGCTGCACAACAACATCATCTTCTGTCTCGTATCACGCTCGGTGTGTTACACTGCTGTAGGATCTACAGCAGCAGCAATTGTGTGTACGAAAGTAGTTGCGATCATCTGGACGCGTGAAATCTTAGTCTTTCGTTAGGAAGAAGAGTAATAATGGAAGATGCGGGGCTCTACTTTTTACACATACATCGTGAACGCATTCTGATCCATGGCTGGCTATACCATGAAAACGAACGGCTGTGATCGCCGACGAGGAAGCGAGCTGCGTTGGGTTGCCACTGTAAACGGAGACCCTGCGAGTGAGTGGTCTTTTTCACGAGTGAGTTACGTCGCAAAAATACATACATAGTCGTGCATTCCTACTGCAGTACGCGCGTAGACCCGACTTCAAAGTACACCATACTCTACTATTACGGGGGACCATAGTTAACAGGACCAAATATTGTTAGTAAAAATGGTCAAATATATACGTTTTTATGTATACCATAGGTCCTACTAACTATGGTCCCCCGTAATACTTCTGTAGACTGTTGTAGTACTACTAGAGATGGATCCAGGATGGGGACGGTTACGGTTTACAATTACTACTGCTGCAGGTAGTTCGTGTGTGGTGCTTTGAAATACTCTACCTACCTACCTACCTACGTACAGAAGCAGGATGCCCTTCTTTGTCTGTATATATACCTCGAGCGCTTCGTTTAATCACTTCGCAACCCGGGCGGGCCCCAGATTGCTGTTGTTGTTATTGTCGTATTGTCGGCAACCCAAAGCTTCTCTTCAAGAAGAAAGGAGAGCGATCTGGCCCCCAAGTCGCGCGTCGATGCGTAAAACCACTCATGTACGCACGGACGGGTAAAACGGAAGGTCAAGAAAAAAAAACCAGCTACCAGGTATATATTAATATTACGGAGGACCATACGTAGTTAATAGGATCTATGGCACAGACAAAAAAAACTACCAGTATATATTTACCTATTTGTACTAAACAGATTTGGTCCTATTTACTATGGTTCCCCGAAATAAAAAGCTGATCTGTGGAGAGGGTCGGCGCGCATATAGCACAGGGGGACGGGGAGCGGGACACGAATGTGATATGAGTGGAGTGCTCATGGGCTATAGATACAGATAATATAGTCGGCAGTTTCGTAGCCTGAGGAATACGAGAATAATCCAAAGAATGGATTAACCTGGCGGATATTCCGGTAGTTGAGAGTAACCGTCTTTTAGGAATGTTCTCTAAGGCGGATAGGCCGTTAGACAACAGTAATGTTCCTTAACGCAGATAGGATCGTAAAGTGAGAAGTTCTTATATTAGCAGAAGAACGTTCGGTAGCCATAGGAAAGTTATTTAGGAGTACGTTAGATCAGAGGAATTTAGTAGAGCTTGTAGCGTGGGGAGGGACGAGTATATCTGAGCGTCGAGTCCCCCCCCCCTACCTCTCACTTCTCTACCAGAGCACCTCCTAAGCTCTGGTAGTCATCAATAAAGAAGATATATATCAGAAGAAGCGAAGCACTGCTTCCCATCTGCCAGATACACCTGCGTCCCTTACCCTAACCCTTACCACGGCCATATCTTCACACGAAATTGCCCGCAGTATAGTAGTACAGCCAGTAGTAATATTACGGCAGTGCTCGTACTACTGCGGACAACGACACCAACCACTATCACCACATACATACCAACACCACAACGTAACAGTATATACATGTCCCTACTACGTCCAGCTTTTGAATCACCACTGCCCAATACATCGTAAGACTTACATACCTCGCACTTACTTACGTATATGTGGTGACTTTGAGAGCAGCCTGTTCGTGTGTGGATTGTGACACTCATCCATCCCATATGCGAGCTTGGTGTGTTGTGTTGTGTATTTTAGGTGCTTTGTTGGGCGGAGTCATCTCCCGCCCATGGATGGGATGGATACGTTACCAGCGCACCAGTCTTTCGAGCAAGAGACTCTGGAAAAGGTATGGTTGTTCGTCAGCCGTTTCAGATCTTTCGATGCTATCATCCTGGATCCTGGAGAGTGTATGCACGTGGTCGATGCAGAGGGCTATTCGGTCGTTAAGAAAACAGGCTCGTTTTCTTAAAAGCTGCCTCACATAAGAACTTGATACTGCACCCAACTGACAGCTTCTCAACTTTTCCTCATAAAACAACTCGAGCCTAGCCCGAATTTACGAGATATTTTAAAGCTCCTTCGAATAAAAACTTGAGCCTTGGCCAGACTAAGGGATTTTCAACGCTGTGCCTCACACAATAATTCGAACCTAGCCCAAAGCAAGAGTTTCTAAGCGTCACCTCACATGAGAACTCAATCCTAGCCTAAAATAAGAGTTTCTCCACCCGGCATCGCATAAGAAAGAGAGCCCGGGGGCCAAAATCAGGATTTTCTAAAGCCGATTCACGTAAGAACTCGAGCCTGTTTATCAAACGATGTCTCACAAAACTTCTCGGTCCTGGCCCAAATTGAGAGTTTCTTAACGCCACCTCACACAAGAACTCGATCCTAACCCAAAATAAGAGTGCCTTAATCCTTTTGCACAAACCAATTGGAGTCTACGAGCCCAGGCCAAGATTATTTTCAACCCTGCCCAACACAAACAGCATGAGCCTGTCCCATGCGCACGCACTGCTGTGGAATGGGTAAATGGTTATCACTCCTTGTGCTGTTCCGGCACGACGTACGTCTTGACCGCCCCGTCCGCGCCCCCGCTGACAATCTTGCCGCCCTGCCAGCCGCAGCACAACGCCTTCCCTTCGTGCGCCTGCGCGCTGTGCAGGGGGAGCGTCGAGCGAATGTCCCACAGCTTCACCGCGCCGTCGTAGCCGCAGCTCAACACCTGGGATCGAGTCGAGGACGGATCGACGGAGAGGAGGCGATATATGAGGGGAACATCAGGCAAGGACAAGGTCAAGGACAAGGTCAAGGACAAGGACAAGGACACCGCTAAGGAGAAGGAGGAACAGGAAAACCATAGTGCTAAAGGTAACGATAACGAGAAGGGTGGGGCCAACACTTAGGACAAGGATCACAAAAGGAAAACCAGGATGACCGCGAATCCAAGAAAAAAAACGACAGCTACCAAGGAGCAAGACAAGGGTACCGACGGATGAGCAGGGTGCCGGTAAAGCTACGGACAACGAAAAACGTCAAGGGCAGGGAAAAGGACAACGACAAGGACATAGATAAAACGACAACATGCTTACGATGAGGGTAAGGGCGTTGAAAATACTGAGGATAGAAGTACAGGGACATCCCGACTACGGCCACGCATGACACTTGAGTGCACCGTTCCGCGTGCACCGCCCTCCCCGACCAGGTACTCACCATCGTCTCCGACCCTGGAGCCCAGGCGACGTCCGAAACCCACTGCTTGTGTGAGCTTAGCGACGCCTTTGTGAGCGTCTCCCCCTGTGTGCGGGTGTCCCAGATCCGCACTCGCGCATCCGGATGGCCGGTGGCCAGCATCCTGCCGAGGAGGAGGATGGAGGGGGAAGATCAAGAGCAAGACGGGGGGGGGGGGGGGAGGAGGAGAAGGAGGACCTTGGGAGTGTAGCACCCGAGACTGCATGCATGCAGTACGGGAGGCAAAGTTATTATCGCCGAGAAACTCGAGAGGAAACGGCCGAAGGTCGTGCGTGCGGACGGCGACAACAAACGTCAAGAGCGACACAAACAAGACGTACAACTTGATAAGAAAAGTCGTGCGGTGAGCACCGCGATGGCACACAGCAAGATCGACGCAAATAATACATGACAAATACATGCTGCAGTCAAGAAAAGCCATACACTTAGGCAACGAAAAAAAAAAGAGCAATGCAACGCAAAACAAAGCAAAAAAGCAGCGCCCGAGCATAAACCCACCCACTTCGGCGCAAAGCAGAGCAAAGAAGCACAACAACTTGAACCCATTTCGGCCCGAACCAACCCAAACACATAAACCGAAACAAACAAAAAAGACAGGACCGAAAAAATCAACAACAACAATAACAAACAAAAACAAAACAAAACGAAACAAAAACAAAAGGAGGAAACAACGCAGGCGAAAAAACTCACCGCCCGCTTCCGGAACAACCGAGACACGACACCGCCTTCGGCGCGTTGAGCGTGTGCACGCAGTCCTGCCGCTCCGCATCCCACGTCTTCACGGCCCGGTCAAGGGACGCGCTGTACAGGGTCGCCTGCTGCCCCCCCCCCCCCCCCTCCTCCTACCCCTCCCGCTGTCGTGGGGCCGGCCAGCCCCGTCACCGCCTGCGCGTGTGCCCGAAACCCCGCCGTCGGCAGCTGCTCGGAGGGTGCAGCCACGGCCTCCGCTCCGCCCTTGTCTGTCCTTCGGCGCTTGCTTCCCTGTGAGGCACGGCAAGGTCGGTGGGTCGTGAGGGGCATGAGGGGGTCAGTAACAGGGGCTGGGTGACGAGGAGTAGAGTACGGTCCAGCCGTGTTTGGTTCGGAGCCGCGAAAAGGGGCTATCGCCCCGCGCCCCGCATCCCCGACAGTCCGCCGCTACGTTTATATATATATAGGCAAGCGACGCCCCACATGCACACGCGGTCGTCCCCTCAAAAACCACGCACCTGGCTGGAAACCCCCTCTGTCTGCATGCCGCTAGGCAGTAGGCAGGCGACATTCAACGTGCACCTCGTTTTTGTCCAACCCCTCAGAAACACGGGGGCTTAGCTGGAAACTCCTCTGTCCGCCGCTAGGCAGGCGGTATCCCATATGCATACGCGATCCCCCCAACAACACGCACACGCCCTCCGTCTGCTGCGTTGTCCGCTGCTAGGCAAGTGACATCCCGTATGCACGTAAAAAAAACACGCACCTCGTTCGAAACCCTTCTCTCCGTCGTTATATAGGAAGGCGACACCCCACGTGCACATGCACACGCAGCCCCTCTCACATGCCACACACCTGGTTGGAAACCTCTCTGTCCGCCGCTAGGCAGGCGACATCCCACATGCACACGTGGCCGTCCCAGTCCCCTGTGAAGGCTGTGCTACCGGTAGCGTGGACGGCGGATACGCTGTTGGTGTGGCCGGTAAGAATGGCCGCCGCTTCCAAGGAGGCGTTGCTGAAAAAATCAGAAAGAAAGAAAAGGGGACGGCGACGGCGGAAGTAAGGCCAAGAGAGAAAAAGAGAGGGGACGAACACCAGCACAGTGAAGCGTTTCACTGTGCCCTTCACTGTAAGGGCGATTTGTGTGTTAATATGTAAGAAAAACGTTCTTGATACGCGAAGACAGAGTGGTAGTTAGTGTACGGAGAGTCACGTACGTCTAACATAATCGAGGCTCGAGCGCTTTGTTACCGGCTTGATGGGACTGCCCCCCCTCCCTTTCCACCATTTAAAACGCCTTCCACGGGTTTTCACCTGCCGGAGCCGACCCTCCTCCACAATCGCGCGGTCATATCCTTGCTGCCGCTTACAAACCCCCTGGCACCCCCGGCCCCTCCCGGGAGCACCGCGCACAATGCCGTTACGGGCGACTTGTGCGCTTTTTCCAGCGACGTTACCTGCCGGTGGGGTGAGGAGGGGTTGCTTTGCGTTGGGTTGGGTTGGGTTGCGTTGTGTTGGTTGGGTTGGGTTTGGGTTAAGGCGGGTTTGGTTCGGTTTGGTGGTTTGGTTTCGGCTTGGTTGGGGCGGGCTGGGTTAGTTCGGGGTGGGGTTGGGTTACCTAGATCAAGTCACCGCATATCGCGGGGGGCGGGGAAGGAGTCAGGTTTGGCGCAGCAAGCACCTCCCGCGCACGCCCCCTGGTGTCCTGAACATGCCGCAGGATGATCCTGCGCCGACACGGTCGGTCGGTCGGTCGGTCGGTCAACAAAGATGAGGGCGCACATGTCGACCCCAGGCTCGCCACCCCACGCCTGCTTACACGAAACAGACGTGCAGTGCTGTTGTACACACTATTCTTTCAGGAGTGCACCCATTCCTCGCCCCCTCGCCCCTCCTTACCCCGCCGGCTACGTCACGCCGGCATCCATACCGTGTGCGAAAATGACGAGGATGATAGGTAGCAGGTTGCACCAACGCAATACTTGATACCAGGGTACTATTTACGGGGGACCATAGTTAATAGGACCAAATAATGTTAGTAAAAATGATGAAATGTGTAGTTTTTTTTAGTATACCATAGGTCCTATTAACTATGGTCCCCCGTAATACCAGTACAGACGACTGATGGCGAAAATATATTCCATTCCGAAGTTTTAATGTGGCAGGGCGACGACGCTCACCTTGCAACCGGGGCCGTAGACTCTAAGGCAGCCGTCGTAGCACCCCGTGACGAAGCTCTCCAGACCCTCCCCGACGCCCGCCACCGCGCTCACCCAATCCGGCTGTCGGGTCGGAATGCCGCACGGTACCGAGACGGGGATGGAAAGAGGGAGATGGAAAGGGAGGGACGGAGGGAGGGAGGGACGGAGATGAATCAACACGGCAGCAAATAAACACTCGACGATGCGCCAAATTCTCTCCCAATTTTTCATATTTTCAACACTTTAGACACGAAGGGTTTATCTAAAATCAACAAATTTGAGATGGGACCCTGACGTGAGATCCTAATGCATGAAAGCAGAAGGGAGAGCATGAAATCGGCCAGACAGGCATGCAGTCAGGCAGGCAAACCACCAAGTAGACGCCTAAAGGACTACGCTTGGTTCACAAACAAAAAAAGCGCCCCCCCGCCCCAATTTCATACAACTACGGCCATGCATGATATGACCCCCCCCGCCTCTCACTGCGTGAGCTGGGCAGCCAGGGTACCGTTTTTTTTTCTGCGGTTACCGCGGCTGGCGGTCGACTTAGACCATTTATGTGCGGGGAGAACCTTTACTCCGCATATCGGGGATGATCGTGTCACGTAGTGTGTACATGGTGAGGCACCCACGAGGCAGGTACAAAGTAAACCCATTGCTGTCTCTGCAAGTGGCCACACCAGAAATTAAATCAATTCATTGATGCTGTCATCATTATGCAAGAAAATCCGTCTCTAAAGCGGTTTTTAGTAGGATGCAGCTCACCCTTCATGCGACTCGCCCAACACCTCATGGCGATTCACGCTTGGTGCAATGTTTGCCTCGTCGGTGAAAACCCGATGTGCTCCGTCCCGGTATTGTAGGGATGCGAGGGTCTATGGTCATACGACCCTCGGCCAAGCATGATAATGAGTACCCACCCCAGAGGCAGTGACATAGTACTCCATTGCTGTCTCTGGAAGTGGCTACAACAGAAATGAAATTAACTCATTGGAGCTGCCATCCATATGCAAGTCCGCCTCACAAGCGGTGCTGAGTAGGATGCAGCTCACCCTTCATGCGACTCGCCCTACACCTCACGGCACTTCGCGCTTGGTGCAAGCAATGTCTGCCTGGTCGGTGAAAACCCGACATGCTCCGTCCCGGCATCGTAGAGATGCGAGGGTCTGTGGTCATACTACTACGGCCATGCATGAGATCGAGTACATCTCTTCTATCGAGTACACCACCACCCCCCCCCCCCCTCCCTCCCCCTACCCCGCTTCAGGCAGAAAAAAAGCCCCCCCCCCGCCTCCTCTCCCCCACTCTGCCCCCCCCCATTTCCCCCGGCACACCTGTTCAGCGTGCTCGGCCTCCGTTGGTTGTCGGAGCGCCGGCAGGTACTCCACCTCCAGCACCGCCTCCCCGCTCAAAGCATGCTTCCGCATCACTGAGCTCAGTGAGCCGCGCAAGAAGCGCCCCATGACGAGCATGTCGAACGGGGTGGGGGGGTCGCGGCCGAGCAGGTGGTTCACCACCTCCGAGAGGCCATAGCGCTGCAGGGTCTCCGGTACCGCCACGGGGGTTTCTGTCACCCGGATGGAGGCGATTTTTGTCACGAACTTCACCCGCACCTGTACAAAAGAGATGCGTGTTGTGTGTATGTGGTGCATTGCGTATGGAGGCGGGGATGCGGGGGTGGCGTGGCGTACTCAGCCAAAAAACGCTCCCCGTACCAGGCAGGTATGAAAACAGGTACCTGGTACATAATATCAGGTACAGTTGTGCAACACTGCAACCTATTGATAGCAACCCTCTTGGGTCTTCCAATAGGAAATAATGTCAATGATGATGATGATGATGATGATGATGTCCTCACATTAGTCCACTTCCCTGAAATCCTGCCTGTGGTACCAAAAAACAGGCAGCCTAAATCGATACACAGTGGCGAAAACCGCGAACGTTCGCTGCGTCATCGCTGGTGATGACTTTCTACAACATGGTGTCCGAGTTACAATGGTTGAACGCAAGGAATCCTGCGTCCCGGGCGCGGCATGATCTTATGTACCCGAAGTGCGGGGTGCCCACTGTTTGTGCTAATAGGCGGTTGAGCTGTCGTTGTTATGGTAGCTGTGTCCCGGGGTCCCGAAGGGATTAACGCGCCAGCGGCATATGCTATTATTCTTGACCCTGTGTGACTTTTACGTGCGAGGCAGTAGCGCTTTTCAATATACTCGTAGATACACCGTACCACAGGTACCTGGTACACTATTAATTGTTCATACTCGTACCCTCGTATAATGTACAACATACGTCATCTTATTAATAGTCGCGAAATATAGGGACCTTTGTTTAGATTAAGATTGAATACGAGCGGTGCTGATGTTTACGGACAGAGTTGTATCATCTACTGCTGTACCAGTATACGTGTGTGTGTTCTTCACATTAAACCGTTTGTTCTACCCATCGACATCCAGCACAACCAGTGTCCGTGCCGATTCTTCGATCCTATTAGAGGAGATACAAGTTCTGTGGTCACAAAGCTACGCCACAGAGATACTACTGTACGTTGCCACGTATGCAGGAAGCACAGCAGTGGGCAATGCAATGCCATGTTATCATACTACAGGCAGTAGCAGATACGACAGGCACGACATACACATTCTATGAAATAGAGAAGCTTGCAATCCAGCCGTACATATGATACGGAGAAACAAGCGTGGTACTGCTTGACTGCTTGTAGTCTTCTCCGAGCTGTGGCGAGAGCTGGATGGAGCTCCACCGCGACGAAAACGCGAGCGATTGTCGCGCAACTACTGCTGTATATACCTGGTATCTGATGCGTACGTAACTACTAACTTTAGTACTGCTGCAGACACACTTTTTCTTTGGCCACTCAAAAGCACGCTGTACCGACTGCTGTGGTCACCGGTACTGCTTTAGTTTATGGATGATGGTGTATATACCACCAACTATACGCAGCATGTTATACTTCATTGATAGCATACTCTTGTTCGATTCAAGACGGGATGCTACTACGTACCTGTACCTGGTGTGGCTCTACAGGAGGAGGTTGCAGCCTTAGCCTGCGTTGCAGCCTTAGCCTGCGATGGTATGATACTATTATTAGTACGATCTTGCGGGTGGACGCCCTGATGCTATATATATAGTCGTGAGCTTTGCGAAGGCCTCGTCGCGGGGTATCGCAGTACCAGGTACAGCAGTAGGACAAGAGCGGAACACCGCCAGACGAGGTTGTCGTGGCTTCACTTGAAGGATGCTGCAAAATTGTCTGCTGGCTGTGCGCTGATGCTACGAATATGTGGTGTAGACATACCAGGTACCTGGTATATAGCAGCACAGACAGGGCATAGGGAATGGTGTGCTGTTGTATGGACACTCGGACGTTGTGGAGGACGTCTTGCGGTGGAGAGAGATCGATCTACGACAAAAACATAGTCGGCGAGGAATGACCGAATGCTTCATCTCTCGAGCACGCCTCACAACCTACGCCTAGAGACGTGCTCCACTTACATTCCCTGCGTCGGCCTCATCGTCGGAAGGCTCGCCGAAATCCATGGTAGTGGCCCACAGCACGTGCTGTCCCCAAGTGAGTCCGTGTGGCTGTCGGTCTGGTTGGGAGTTCGACATATGGAGCAAGCATGTTTATAGTGGGAAAAGGCCTCGCAGTGCCCCCCTTCAAGTCAGCCCAACGCTGCACCCACTGAAAAGCCAAGCCAACATGACTGTGGCACGTGTTAGACATGCCGCTGCGTTCGTCACCTTGGTGGTCCTCGCCACCGTGGGTGTGATCCCTCGGGTAGAAGCTTTCAACGGCGGTCTGCGAACGGCCCTCACGCGTCCTCATGATGGCCCAGCAGCAGCCTCATCGGCGTCTATCGTCGGCCCGTCATCTCGCAATGCAGGTATGTTTGTCTGTTTGCAGGATTCGTTAGATAGGGGTCTTCCTATGCACCTCGGAGCCTCGAGTGCTTGTCACGGAAAGCTGGAATGTCGTTGCCGTATTTGTGGTACGGCGCTTGGGCGAGATGCAACCAGGTTGTGAAGTGGACATCGTCGCCAACTTGATGTCCGCCCACTGCTTTCTTGTGGCAGGGGGTGTGTGACGAGGGACGAGTTACGCATGTTGGTTTTTGTAGCACTTTGTACTACTAATAATATTACGGGGGACCATAGTTAATAGGACCAAATATTGTCATAAATGGTTATATGTGCTGCTGCAGCTGCTGTGCTGCGGTGCTGTGCTACTGCTGTGTGATGGTTTTAGTTTAGCAGGCGATCGAGGGGAGAAGCCTTCGAGTCGGTTGACTCTACCATGCTACGCCAGGGGCTTGTGTTATGTATCTCGCTACAGTCAGTAGTATGATGCATCGGGGATCCTCCACACATCATCTGCTGTGCACGTAGTCTGCAGTCAGTCTACAGCACAGCAGTCTTGGCACAGCTGTCAGTAGTACTCTGTAAGTCTCGTGTAATACGAGTACTGACCTACTGCTGCTGTTGTAAATACTCCGTATGAAATATGTCAGCATTTTTATCAACGTTTTTTGGGACAAACTATTAATTGATAAATATTAATGGTTGGAAATAAAACGGGATCTTTCCGTACTATTAATATTAATAGTACGGGAGTACAAATGGTACAGCACACCCAGTACAACCATACATAAGGAAACAACCACTCCAAAAAGTAAGGAAATAAGGTCGAGACTTCCAGGAAAATAAGAAATTCGTTGGGTTGAATTTACGTATTAATAGTGTGGCACGCAACCGTAGTCAACTAAGAAATCTAGCCTGTGGGTCAGTATTCCTGTTCATTGTTTGACAATGCTCTTGTACGGCCTGCCCGAGTACGCTTTCCTCACAACAGCAGTTTCCTTGTTTTTTTTTTTTTTTTTTTTGTTATTCGTCACCCGCTTGCATATTGTGCGTACCATAGTAAATAGGACCAAATATTGCTCGTAAAAATAGGTAAATATATAGGTTTTTGTTTGTACCGTAGGTCCTATTTACTATGCCCCCCCGTAGTATCATCCTGCTGGTATCATGCATACCAGGTACGGCGGTACCTTTCCTCGACTCCTTTGCATCAAATATGGCAAGAGACATGTCAAGCAAGGCAAAACGTGCGCTGTCTAGGGTGTAGCGCAGGTTGTTTTTTCACTACAGCAGTAAAACGTACTACAGTAGTTTGGTGTCAGCCAAGGCATGTCGAGGCAAATTGAAGTCGCTGTCTGTCAAGGGGTACAAAGTGCTGTCTCCTGACCTATTTGCTGTGCATGGGACGGCGGAGCGGACAACTCTAAACTGCACTCTGCAGTTAATACTCGTCGTACGTACCCTGGGTGCGTTCGTCGCTTGCAGCAGTATTTTTTGTGGATGCAACCGGTGCAGAGGGTATATATGCACTGAACTGTCATACATGTACCGTACGAACTGACTGCAGTCGGCATAGATAAAGCGGCGCGTTTTTTTCAGCGCGCCTGGATTTCACCTCCCTGTTTGGCTTCTTCCTGTGGCCCCCCTTTCTCCTCCCTTTTCAACTCCCCTTTTGCCTCCCGTTTGCCTTGCTCTCGCCTTGCTTTTGCCTCCCTTCCGCCTCCCCTTCTACCTCTCACTTTCGTCTCGCTCTCGCCCCCCTTTCGCCCCTGTGCTTCCCTCCCCCCTCCCCCCGCCCAGCGGTCGTACCGGCGCAGGGTAGCAGACGATTATCCTCCCCTTCCTCCCCTGCCCCCCTGTTGATGGCATCGATGGACTTTCCCGACGCTGCGGGGGCGTCGGGCCCGACGGGGTCGGCGGAGTCGACCGCGAATCAAGACCCGAGCCTCCTGGGAAGCCCGGGGGACCATTACGTCAAGTGTGGCAAGTGCCAGGCCTGCTACCCCATCCAGCTGGAGGTGCGCTCACGCGAGATTTGTGTTGTGTTGTGTGCTTGCGGTTGGGTAGGGGTGGCAGCAGCAGCAGCGGCATTAGGGGAAGCAGCAGCAGCAGCAGCAGCGGCAGTAGGAGCAGCAGTAGAAGGAGCAGTAGTGGTGTCAGCAGTAGCAGTAGCAGCCGTAGCCGTATGTAGCAGTAGCATCAGCGGTAGTAGCAGTACCAGCCGCTTCAGCAGCAGCAGTAGCAGCCGTGACAGCAGTAGCAGCTTCTTCAGCTGCCGCTTCAGCTGCCGTGACAGCAGTAGCAGCAGCAGCAGTAGCGGCAGCAGTAGCAGTTGGCGAAGCGGCGGTAGCTGGTGTGCTCTGGTGCCGTTGGCGTCCGCCGCCTTGCGGTTGTGGTGGTGCTGTTGCTGTTGCTGCTGTTGTTGTTGTTTAGATGTTGTAGTTTCGTTTGAACTGCAAGTTTTTTTCGTTGATTGATATTGTACTCGGCCCCATCGTTTTCGTACTCTTGGCGACTGGAGAGCCGCCTGGAAGACCCGCGGCAGGTACTGCTGTCGGGTACCGTTTGCCCCCCACCAAGGCATGCCGCGGCACTCGATATAGGGGTACTTGATGTCGCTCGCTTGTGCCTCTCGTAGCCCTTGTCGCTCTTGTAGCTCTTGCAGCTCTTGTGTCTCTCGTGTCTCTTGTAGCTCTTGTGCCTCGTGTAGCTCTTGTGCCTCTTGTAGCCCTTGGACCTCTTGTAGCTCTTGGGCCTCTTGTAGCTCTTGGGCCTCTTGCAGCTCGTTCAGCTCGTTCAGCTCTTGCGGCTCTCGTAGCTCTTGTAGCTCTTGTAGCTCTTGCAGCTCTTATGTCTCGTGTCTCTCGTGTCTCTTTCAGCTCTTGTGCCTCTTGTAGCTCTTGGGCCTCTTGCAGCTCTCTTGAGCCTCTTGTAGCTCTTGCGACTCGTTCAGCCCTTGCGACACTCGTAGCTGTTGTGGCTAATTGGGCTCGACGCAGAGGCGACGACAACCCCATCGCCTATCTTGGAAGCACTCTGGCTTCATCCTTTCATCCGTTCCTTGTCGGTGTGACCAGAGCCTCCTGGAAGGGTTCGCCTTGCTCAAGAAATTCCTCGTACGTATGTAGCACAACTCACAAATTTCGCTACCCTCTTGTGTTCGAGATAAACGCTGACCGCGCGCATATATATATATATAAATATGATATATAGTATACCAGGTATATAATATGTTACCGGTATATATGTAAGTATGCTGCCGGTAGGTTCATGTTGTGCGACGCATCTGTGTAGCAGTGATACTCTCGAGGTCTTCGAATCGCGCGTTGGAAGCACCCACGGTTTTGACCGAAGCGCACCCCACTCCCCGCCCCCGCCCCCACCCCCGCCCCTGCCGACATCGCCGGCATCGCCTCTCGCTGCTGGTGCGTGCGGGGAAAAACACGCGGTTTCTGCTGCAATAGTGTGACGATCGTTAATTTTTCGATCGGCCAGTCGCCCTTCCTTCTTTTCCCGTGTCCCCCGTTGTGTCTGTCGAAACACGCCTCGGAAGGTTCTGGGCAGGGGACGCACCATCGAGTGCTCCGTTTGCGGTAACAAGTGGTTCCAGACGTCGGAGCGCGCGCTGACGCTGACCGAGAACTTCTTGATGAAGGTCAGCGTGGCTTCTTTTTTTCGTCTGGCTGGGGCTTGTCGATTGCATTGCAGTAGCGTTTGTTTTTCTGGGGCGTTTGCAGGGGAGAGGCAATGGGGTGGCGGAATGTGTGTGTGTGTGGGGGGGGGGGGGTTGCCAGTAAACCGGTGTCTGGTTTCAACATCCGCCTCGAGTTTGTTGACCACAGCTACTGCCTGGTGTACCAGGCGCGATCGTCATGATGCTGGGACACTGATGTTCATGGCGCTGTTGGCAGTTGTAGCTTTTATTTTTTCGCTTGGGTACGCTATTCGTCGAAGACGGACAAAGGTCGGCCAGTCAGCCAGTCAGCCGACCGGCCACGCTTTTTGTGCGCTTTCATTGGTCCCCCCGATCCAACCCCGTTCCTCGCATCGGTTTGCCACCAAACACGCTGTTATATACGAACGCCTTCCGCATCAGGAGTGGTCAGAGGACCGAGCGAAGGACGCGGCGGAAGGCGCGTCGAGGTTTGCCGGGTTCGACCTCTTTGTCGGAAATATCCCTTTTTCCGTCAGCGAGAAGGTCAGTCTTTTGGTCGGTCTCGTCGGTATATTGGTTGGCTGGTCGATGGGGTTGGTCGGTCAGTCGATGGGGTTGGTCGTTCGCTCGGTGGGCTGGCTGTTCGGCTGGTCGATGGGTTGCTCGGTCCGTCGATCGTTTGGTTTGGTGATCAAGCGAGAGAAAGGTGTTGTTGTCGGGATGGCCACACGCCGATACGCCTTGACTTTGCGTCGTCTCGCGGTCGCCGGCCCTCCTTTTCCGCCAGCAAGGGCAGTATTTTTGTCTTTCGGTCGGTCGATGGGTTGGGCGGTCGGTCGGTCGATCGTTGGACCCGTCGGTCGGGCGGCAGACAGACAGACAGGTACTTCTTGTAGAGACGATCACGCCTTGGTTTCGCGTCTTGCGTCTCACGGTCGTCGGTCTCCGTTTCCGTCAGCGAAGGTCATTTTTTCGTCGGTCGGTAGATGGATCGGTCAGTCCATCGGTCGGACAGGCGACATACATGGACGCAGACAGACAGACAGACAGATAGACAGACAGATAGACAGGCAGACAGACAGACTGGCAGACAGGCAGGCAGACACGCTGACAAATATGCTGACAAACAGACAAGACAGGCAGGGAGCTCTTGTGGGAAGTCAGCTTGTTTTTGCGTCTCACGTCTGGCGGCCCTGCACTCACATTTTTCCCTGACGAACCACTCGGAATTAAGGTGGGATATAAATCGCAGTGGTATTAAAGGGTTACCCTCCCGCCCCCCCGATATCGAGTACGCCCCCCCCGCCCCCCCACCGCCCCCCTTATATTATATACCCGATACACTTGAGTTGAGATGGCATTGGTCGGCGACGACGCTGTAAAATACGCCTCTCACTGCGTAGGCTGAAGAACCAGGGGACCGTTTTTTTTTTTTTTTTTTTCGTGGTTATCACGGCTGGCGGTCGAGTTAGATCATTTTTGTGCGGGGAGAACCTCAATTCCGCACAAGGGGGATAAGCGTATCACGTGGGGTGTATAGGGCACGGCACTTCACGAGGCGGTTACATGTAAACCTATTGCTGTCTCTGCAAGGGACCGCACCAAACAAAGATCAATTAATTGATGCTGTCACCCTTATGCAAGAAAATCCGCCTCAAAAGCGGTTCTTAGTAGGATGCAGCTCAGCCTTCGTGCGACTCGCCCAACACCCCACGGCGCTTCGCGCTTGGTGCAAGCAATGTCTGCTTGGTCGGTGAAAACCCGACGTGCTCCGTCCCGGCATTGTAGGGATGTGAGGGTCTATGGTCATACGACTACGGCTATACATGATGAGTCCCTCCCCCCCCCCCATCCGTATCACGTAGTGCTCAAGGCAAGGCACCCAAGAGGCAGTTTCATAGTACTCCCATTGCTGTCTCTGGAAGTGACTACACCGGAAATTAGTTCAACTCATTGAAGCTGTCATCCCTATGCAACTCCGCTTCACAAGCGGTTCTTAGTAGGATGCAGCTCACCCTTCTTGCGACTCGCCCAACATCTCACGGCGCATCGCACTTGGTGCAAGCAATGTCTGCCTGATCAGTGAAAAATCCGACATGCTCCGTCCCGGCATTGTAGGCATGCGAGGGTCTATGGTCATACGACTACGGCCATGCATGAGGTCGAGTGCATCTCTCCTATCGAGTACACCCCCCCATTCGCCCCCGCCGACGATCGCCGACAAGATGGTATCGACATCTGCGTTTTGTTTTTTATTCTCGTGTAATTCGAGAGTTTTTATCGGCGTCTACACTTTTTGTTCCTTATGCTATGTACTGGTAGGGTCTTCAAGGAGTATCGACGTATGCATCTTGTGTGATTGTGTTATTTAGCTTTTTCTTAATTTCTCACCGTCGAGTGAAATTACCCGCTCCCCCCCCTCCCCCCGCCCCCCCCCCGCCCTCCGTCCGTTCATCCGTTTTTTTGTCCCTCCCCTCCCCCCCCTTGCGTTTCGCGATGCGCAGGACCTGGGTGCCATTTTCGGCAACTTTGGCGAGGTGATGAGCTCCACGCTCGTGACGGACGATTACGGAGACTCTAAGGGATACGGTTTCGTCAAGGTGCGGACGCAAACACCCTCCGCTTTTTGCGGGGTTGCCGCACAATTTATTATGAAAAAATGACACGGGTCTTGTGAATACGCGGGTAGGGGTGTTCGAGTTTGGAGGCGGCGTCAAACCACCCCCCTGCGCGCGTATTCTGGCGTGTGTGCACTGCTATTTAACAGCGTGGACTGCTGTGTACCAGGTACTTTTGGTTTCCCCCTCGCTTGGTGTGTGTTTCGTCGTTGCATGTTTCGTTTCCCGCGTGGGCCCACGATTGTTTCTCGGTCTCGTGCGGATCACGCGCATCCTTGAAAGGAGCGGACGGCTGACCTACCGTGTTTGACAGGGAGGGACGGGGAGGGGTGGCGCTGTACCCTTAAGGCGGGGTCGCTTGGTGTTCTTGTGTCAAACCCCGCGCGAGGTGATGGACGCGGGGTGGCGCGAGTATGGGTTTGCAAACGCTAGGTCGGATGGATACATTGGTTGGGGAAGGGCAACCATCTTTTAAGAAAATACACCCTGGTCGAGGGTGCTGAGTGCGCGGCCTGCAAGGACGTAGTACGTTTTTTGCCAACCAAGCCCTCCCCATCCCCCCCCGCCCACCCCCCATCACCCCCCATCCCCGCCCTTCCTGGACCAAAACGCCTCGCTCTCTCGCCTCTAGATGGGGTCTTCTGAAGACGGACACAAGGCTATCATGGCGCTGAACGGCATCGAGATCCAGGGGTGAGAAGAGCACTCACCTTGCTAAAACCTACCTACCCTCTCATGTGCTGCTAAGCTTGCTGTACCGTGCGATATCACAGCAGACGTGCAGTTGTTCCCCTTTCCCGTGCTAGCAGGGACACGCCCACCGCAGATCCTCGAACTCCTGACAAAGTTCACGCAGCAAATAAAATAGAGCTACCTGTGACCGCTACCACCACCACCACCATCACCAACACCGCTGCCGCCGCAATAAAGTTGCGCCCCCCCCCCCCCCCCCGCCCCTCCTCCTCCCCGCCCATACGACTAAGGCCGGTATCGAGCCCCCCCCCCCCTGTCCGCCTCGAAGCTCCAAGGCAGAGAGCGACCGACATGCATGTATGCTTAACTCCCCCGTCCCGTCCCGGCACTGTATACATGGATGCGAGTGTCTCTGGTCATATGACGACAGCCGTGCATGACTTGAGTACCCCCCGCCCCCCCGCCCCACACATCCAATATGTTTTGACAACCCTAACAGGCGGAGCATGTTGGTGAAGGTTGGTGCTGGCAGCTCAGGCGGCATGGGTGGGAGGGGTCGAGGTCGGGGCGGCGGCGGGGGTTACCAGGGACGTGGAGGCGGTAGTGGTGGCGGGTACCAGGGTAGGGGGGGTGGTGGCGGTGGCTACCAGGGGGGTGGGGGGCGGGGAGGTAGAGGTGGGGGAGGAGGCGGCGGGTATTCGGGGGGCGGAGGAGGCGGGTATTCGGGTGGTGGAGGAGGCGGGTATTCGGGTGGTGGAGGAGGAGGCGGGTATTCGGGTGGTGGTGGAAGAGGCGGTGGGGGGGGGGGTTACGGGGGAGGGTACTGATTTTTTTCGTCGCCCGTTAGTTCGCCGCGCGTGTTACGCGGCGGTGTGTTCAATAAAGAAGAGGAGCCTTGTGGTGTCTTTTTGTGAGTGGGTGTTTTAGAAAACAAAGTGTAAGACGTGCTGCTTTCGAAGATATAGAGGCGGGAGGAGGGTGGGTGAAATCGTGTGGAAGTATTTATGCAAACGGGGGCGTCTTTTTTTGCCGCCCGCTGCATGTAAGCACGGCATTATCAAAATGCACAGATCCGCCCGAGCTCCAGCAGTGAGAGCGTGTACAGCACGAGACACCCGCCTTCGGCTCCGCGCGCGCTTCATTTTGGCCTCTATTGGCGTAGGGTCGTAGGGAAAGGCTCGGGGTCCGTCTTGTGGTCGCGACCCGTTTTTCCACGTTTCTACCGACCGAGCCGTTTTCCATCGAACAAGCAGAGCAAAGGGCAGATGGGACAGGAGGCGAGGATGGCAAGGGGTACAAGCGCCCTGTTTTGTTTGTTTGTTTGTTTGTTTGTTTTTCTTGCTTTTAGCATCGGAACGCTCCAGCAATATGGGTATTGGTTGGGGCTCCTATGATACCTTCTTTTCAAGGATGCGTCGCGAGTGCGCTGCCCTGGTATATCAAATTCAGGAAGTGCGTTCGTTTGCCATTCGGGAAGTCTTGAAAAACTCTTTTTTTTTTTTCTTTTTTTTTTCTAGTTGTCTTGATCCGTACTTTCCGACTGGCCAGCGAAGTGCCGTAAAAAATGCTCCAGTAATGGTCGCAAAAGCCCGAATGTCTCCAGCGCCCCTTCAAGGCTATACACGATCCCAACAGGGTGGAACTCCATACGAACCGGTGGATACACGCGTGCGCTGTACGAGCATCATAGGCGAGGCTTCGGAGGCGTGGTCGTCTAACCGCACAACGGTCGAAAGTTGTGCACTGTTGGCCCGAACGAGGTTTGTCTCTAGCGGCGTTGCGTACGGGGTGAGTCTTCCCCACTCCCTGCGTCCGGTCGAACCTCGCGGGTCTGGTCGGGTCGGGGCAGGGTGATCCGGGCCGACCCGTGAGGTTTTGAAAACCTCCTGACCCGACCCGACCCGACCCGACCCGATCCATACCCTTGAGATTTTGAAGGCCTCTGGAACACATGGATGGATTCGTGGGAAAACACGACCGGTGAAACCGCCCCCCAACCGCCACGAGGAAGTTAAACGCTATTGGCTTGGGCTTTTTAGGGGGTCTCTCGTTATACAAACGCACCCGGCTATTGATGGGGCGCGTTGTGTCTGGCCAATCCGCACCATCAGAGCAAAAAAACGGAGGAGGTTGCGGAGAGTAATACCGGCCGCCCTGGCCGCCGCTGCGCGCTGTACGTGCGCCACAGCCTTGGAACCACACCGTAGATTGTCAAGCAACGCCAGATCTTAAAAGTAACAAGACCGCACCCCAAGATGTCTCGCGCCAACCTGCCTGCTGGCACCCCGCGTCTGCCTGTCGGCGCGTTGCTCGGTGTCAACTGGGATCTTTTGAAACGAAACAAAATTTCGTGTTGTTTCTTGTCCGCCTGTCTGTACGATCGATTCACGCACCAAGGCTTACGTTGACTCACGCATATATTTTTTCGTTCTTGGCCTACCAGGTGTGTCCTACGCTCGAGGGTTGATGTCTGTCCGATCGAACGACTGAACGGAGGCTTCACCCGAAAGCAGTTAGTTAACCCACTTGGCGTAAACCTCCGAAACGTTACATGTACTCGCGTATGCGACACGCACAATATGAGGTTGGGTGTCTTGTCTGCCCGATCGAGTCCCTCGCCAGAGCCCACACCCGAAAACCAACTTTCACGCGCTCGACGTCTCACATATATAAATATATATTTTACGAGGTTTTCATGAATTCAAATGGCATTTTTGTTTGGGTCTACTCGTGCTACGACTCTATGGCGGATCGGTCTTCGGCCGGCCAACGCCATCGGGCTGTCATCACGTCTCCGGCTAAGCGGATATCCGGCACCCGATAATATTTGAGCAGCAGCGCGGCGTGAACCTCCGACACATGAAACTCTTGAACCAGGCTCTTCGTCAGCTCCTGCTTGGAAGACGACGGATCTCCCACCCTGCAAAAAGGCAAACAACAAGAGGTTGGGGGGGGGGGGGGGTAGTACTCACGTTATTTAGGCCGTAATCGTGTGACCTTAGACTCTCGCATATAACTCTACAATGCCGGGACCCGGGACGGAGCACGTCGAGTTTTCATCCGCCAGGGGGGAGGGGGGAGTTGAGTTGTTGTCTCCTAAATCGCGGGACGATATGCAAGACCCGAGGCACCTTCACCGTGGGCAGCCTATCGAAGCTTTGGCAGAATGACCACTCTCAACCCCGTCGACGGGATGGAGCCACGAAAAGCAACCAGACCCCCCCCCGCGCTCCATCTCGAAAGGGACGCGTGGTCAATGGCCGAATGGCTATTAATAAGGCGAGCAACAAATGATTACGCCCTCCCCCCCCCCCCCCTGTCTCGAGAGGAATGCGTGGTCAATGGTCAAAATACTAAGGCACACAGCAAATGAGTACGCCCCCCCCCCCCCCCCCCCCGCACTATCGTCTGACTTAGACCTCCCATTTATGCGATCCAAAGGCGAGGCACGCTGATTTTCGGGCCGGGTCTTGCTTACGGCCTGGGAGGGGCTGAAGCTGGGGCGGAAGAGGGCAGTGTGTGTGTGGGGGGTGTACTCATATCATGAATGGCCGTAGCCGCATGGCCATTGACCCTCGCATCCCTACAATGCCGGGGGCGGAGCACGTCGGGTTTTCACGGACCAGGCACATATTGCTTGCACCAAGCGCGAAGCGCCGTGAGGTGTTGGGCGAGTCACATGAAGGGCAAGCCGCATCCTACTAAGGACCGCTTTTGAGGCGATTTTTCTTGCATATGGGGATGACAGCGTCAATGATGGGAGGGGAGGGCGGGGGGGGGGGGGGGGAGGGGGGGGGGGGGGGCAGCCCACCTTCCCAGAAGCGCCTGCAGTTGAGTCTGGGTGAGTAGACCTTTCTTCGCGTCCACTTCGCCGCTTTTGGCTACGGCCCTGGTTCTGTCTTTCGGCAGCGGGCGGGGGGACTTATTCATCACTAGCTCCGACTTATCTGGCACCAGTTTCTGATTGTCGTTACACCAAAATATAAGAAAACACGAAGACGGGTGCACGCAAGCCGGGCCCGAGCGAAGAAGAGAGAAAGAAGGCGAGACAGTCACGGGGGAGGAGGCGGGGGGAGGGGAGGGGGGGGCAGGGTGTGAGACGGGGGGCACCCGGTGGGGTGGGTGGGTGTGTTGGCGGTAATCGTATGTGGGGGGTCGAGGTCTGGGTGTGGGGAAGGTGACTTCGGTCAAAGCGACGCCCCGTGGTGTGTTCCCGCGTGGTTCTCGAGGCCGATGGCGCAGCAGCACGTCCTTGCTGTTCCTGTCTCTCATCGTTCAGAAATTTTGCTTTTCAAGGAGCTGCTGTGGGTAGCGCCCTACCCCCCCCCCGCCCCCCCCCCCCCCCCCCCAAGGCCAAAGCCTCAGCAGGGGACGCATGTTACCGCCTCCTCACAACGCAGAAGGACCCGGCTCGGGGAGGGTGGCGCGAAAAAAGAGCCCCCAGTACCGTACGACAACCCCAGGCGAGGCAAGCACCGTACCACGCACCTGGTTTGGTAGGTGATCGGACGCTCGAATAACGACGGCAGCAAGGGAGCGATGTTACCGTTTCCACGCATTCACGCACCCCGGACGGGGCACCAACTACTTGCAGGTCGAAAGTTGGGAAAATAGGAGCTATTTGGCTCTATCTACGGAGTATGACCATCTCGCCGCACATGCTGTCGGTTCAGACACTAGCCGCAGGCGCTCAGAGGCTGCCAGCAGGAATACCCGCGTCAAAACTACCAGGACCATCATACCCTCCCCCCCTATGGTTCAGTCTGGCCTTTTATACACACGAACGGCAGAAAAAACGCCTTATTGTCTTCTTGCGACTGACTGGCCAATATTTCACTGCACGCACACGTGTGTTCTATCGCTGACACCCAGATTTATTACCGCACGAGTAACACGCAAGATAATAAACACCCCCCCCCCCTCCGTTCTTGGGACGACCTAATTTTCCAAAATCTGAATTTTCTCGACAGCGGGGAGGAGCGTGCAAACGCCCCGATAAATGCCGCGTCAATGGAAACCCCGTAGCGTATGTCTTTCCAAAGCCACCACTGAGGCGTGTTGCGGTAGGTGACTATAAATATACCAACCACTGCCTCGAAATATAGGGACCATTTGGAAACCCCGGAACGTGTCTTTCCAAAGCCACCACTGAAGCGTGTTGCGGTAGGGGTCTATAAATACACCTTCCACTCTGCCCCGAAATATAGGGGACGTTTATATACCCATCTTCAGTACACACAGTTTTTATATGTAGGGAAGGCGTGATTTTTTTTCTGAGGTTTCCTCGCATGACCTTAAGGTGCTCTATGCCTCTCACCGACAAGAGCTGATTTTGCCTAGAACAGCTAAAAGTGCAAGCCGGTGAGCATTCCTAAAGCCCGTACAGAATAGGTCTATCACACGAAAAATCTGGTGATAACCCTTGTAGAACTGCACTCCCGTGTCGGGAGCAATCTACTTGGAATTTGAGTTGTTTGTCCCCTAAACGGGACAGCGGTCCTAAAAGGGCCAACACTACTGTACGTAACGGCATTTTAACGACAGTATAGGGGGTTACGGGGCGCGACCAGTCATAAGTATTTTGGCCAAAAACTGAAAAAATTGCGTACCCCGAATGAAGGCATGCACCGGGTACGACAAGGGTGGACACCTTGTGACCACGGCTTATTAACAGAAGGTCTTTTTCAGTTTGAGACCTATTTACCACTCTGACCCGAGATACAAGAAACGTTTGTATTGAGTGTTGTTGTGCAAAAACGCCTTACATTTCGGGACAGAGGGGTGGGAGTGTGCGTGTCCCCTGTGGCAGCACGCCTCCACTATCGATGCGCGTGCCCCTCGTGCTTTAGACAAAAAAACAGCTCGGGAAACTCACCCGGGACAGAGTGTGTGTGCGTTCTCTTGCGTGCCACCAGGTCTACGTAAGGAGTAGGGTCTCGCGCCTACCGTCACCCGCGGCCCGCTATTCATACTCCCTGCCCAACGTATCCTCTATACGAAGAAACGACAAGAGGTATGCACTACAGCAATATCAACAGGAGCGTACATACCAGTAGCGTAGATCTCCGCGCGAGGCAAGTAGCACCATCTACAGTACGAGCGTTACTCGGGGGGCTAATGTGGTAAGCGGAATCCATCATGGGCCCAAAAATCACATATCCCTTCATTCGTTTCTATCCGAATTTCGGTTCTGATTAGTATGATTCCTCGTATTTAGAACGCGCAGGACTAAATTCCGATTGAGTAGAATATGGCGGGTCGGCGGCAAGCTCCAGCCCCCCCTCCCCGCCTCTACCGAAACGCCTCCGAACATAGAGTGAAAATACACTTGAAAAAATGCACCTCTGCATAATAAGAAAGTCGTTTTCTTATACATACGCCGTGTTACTTCTATTTTTATTCGTCTATCTTGTTTTCATGTCGTGATACACAGCCGAGAATATCCCACGTACAATGGCGAAAAGAAAAACGTCACCCCCCTCTTGCCTGGTGCACAAGCTCTGCCTTGCCGACCGGTCCTAGCTCCATCGCCTGGCGCAGTATGTCCGGGTTCATGTCCGGAACCTTTGTGTGGCGTGGTGTGGGTGAGAGGTCGGGGCGGTACGGTCCGTGCCAGCGCAACAACAGCAGCCAGTCAGGTACTTACCAGGCGCCTGGCAATTGCACACTTGTTACAAGGTATCTTACGCATACGCCTCTGGGTCTACTCGAGTTGGTGTACAGCGCGTGGTTGACAGCGAAAATCAACGGCCATGAGGAACCAACATTCGGCCAACCTACGCGCACATCCCGTCGGCGTAATGGGAGTCACCCCACTGTAGGGGTTGCACGTTTGGGGCGAGAGTTTTCTTACCGATTGAGTTCCCCAAGTGAGGAACCAGCAGTCAGGGTGAAATTTTTACTCGTACAATCGTTTTAGGACTAGCGCATACAAGTTGCCGGTCGCGTGCCGCGAACAAATTTCTTCCAAGCATTGTATCGGGTGCGATATTGAGCTCCGAATGTGGCGGGCTCAGGAACGTCTGGTGAACCCCTATCGTGGGATCGCTCATGGCGTGTGTACTCGTAGCCCTCTTCGCTTCTAGATAGGCTCTGTCGTGTGCACAGGTGTGCCGCAGCAGAGACGATGCGAGTCCCGCCTTTATCCCAACCGATGTGTACGACACGAGCGGTATCACGGTGCACCCTGTGCCATGCACCACGTACCGCACGCGACAGCAGCTAAGCAACTCCTATGATGGGCTCAGGCTCGCGGCTTATTTCCATGTCAAATGTTAGGCATAGGCTCCCAAAGACTACAGGTAATATACACCAGTTACGACCTGGGGCAGCCAAGGTACTCCCAGGGTGGAAGGTTGGCCACGCCCCGCTAAATACTACCCAACAGGTACGTATTTTGGTGTGTGTGTGTTGTTTTTTTACACGGAGTTGTTGGTCAAGCACCAACCCACAAAGGGAAAGCCTGCCCTGCTCTTATGGAAGTTTTTGTTCGACAGATACGACCGATGCAACGACGCGAAAAAATAACAAAGGCGACCATAACCTGTCTGAAGGAAAACAGAAACAACGACGAAAAAGGGCAGGCTCTCCGTTTGTCTTTTGCACATCCGGTGCAACTGCGAGGTTAAAAAAATCAGACCGAAAACTTGAAAAAAAAATGAGCGGGGCATCGCAGGCGTGCCACTTGTTTCTCGTCACATACTTGTTTAATGTAAAGGAACCGTTTTTTTGGGTCATTATCTCTCAGGAAGGGTGCCGAATTGGACCGTGCAAACTGATATCGATCGTCTCCTTGGGGTCTTCAGGACGGTCTACAGCAAATGCTTACCTGGATCGGGAACGGCGATTTTTGGAGCCGACTTACGGATTTAGTGCCGATTGGTCGGGGCAAAAAAAAGACGATTTTGAGTTTTCTTGGAAACCTCGGCGGGAGCGAATCGGATTATCAAAAAAGTTTGGGCTTGCATGTACGCCGTTGTGTCAGGGTCAGTGCTTCCAATTTTCCAACGCATGCTTTTCAGTGGTTCACGAGATACGACATTCGGAAGCTTTGCCCGTTTTTCGGCTACTATTATTAGCCCAGCTCGCCCCTGGAAGGATTTGGGTGGCCTTTCTCGCTGTGAGCACAAATGTTTTCGTAGCTGAAAATTCTTTTACCAGGTTAGATATGTAAAAAAAATAAGCCAGACTCACTTTTTAAAACCCACAATTCTTTCCACAAGTCGCGCACTGTAATACTTCGTATACGAGTACGTCTGTTAAAACGGTCTGCGAGCCACGCTGTCGCGAGAAGGTCTGCGGTCTCCGTTCGGCTGTAGGCTACCTCGTACCATTTACATGGTATAGGCTACCTGGTATCTGCTAACCAAAGAGGCACGTATGACCTTGGGAGCAGCACAAGCGACTCCCAGTCCCGCAGCCAGAGAGAACCGCAAGGTAAAACGTAAGAGTAATTCTGCTCCGTCCGCCGCGTTATCCATGCTCGAATTGTCGTATAATATGATCGCGCGTCAGATGAAGCCCCTACGCACCGGCGCGTATGATATGCACAAAAGAAGGCAGCAGAGCACCACTTGCTGTACCATAGAATATGCGCAGGAAAACATCGTCCGTCTCAACGCTTTCTGAAAGCACGAGCTGAAGGAGCCAGGGAGTCGGAACGAAGAAGGTGCGCGCAGAGCGCAGTGTTCGACGTTTCAACTGCTCGCCTTTTCTCTTAACCCCTTTAGAACCGCAGTCCCGTTTGGGGACAAAACTACTTGAAATTTGACTGGATTGTCCCCAGAACGGGACTGCGGTTCTAAAAGGGTTAACCCTACACTCGTACCTGGTTCGTACATCATACCAGGTATACAGAGTACCCGAGGGTACATTACAGCTTGTAGTGGTCCCTCCACGGTGCCGGTTGAGTATTGCCGGGTTCCTCACATAGAGCCGGTGAATTCGCTTGGCACATACCAGTGCGGCAGTGTGCGGGGTAGTGTCGGTTGCCTATAACATAGTGTCGGGTATTGTTGCCTGGGAACACAGGCACCGTATTACACGAGGGACCACTATCGATGCTGCTGTCGTGTACCTGGTATCATCGTACGTACCAGATACCCGGTACCTGGTACATGTTTGGATGTTCCCACTTCTCACCTGTTGGTCGTATATCTTCTTCGCCGCAGCTTGGGCGTCAGGCCTCGACATTTCCACAACTTAGATGTCGGAAGCATTCAGAGCACAACCGCGGAACCATGCAGAGCGGACGCGAAGGTACGTTACACAACACGAATGACTCACAGATTGCCTCGAACGAACATACATGCACGTACCTCCACCCAAGGTGCAAGGGGTGCAAGCAGTATCAATGATACCGGGAGCGTTATGTAACCAGTACGTAAGAACAAGGGAAGCCAGTCCGAGGTGCGAAGAAGGAGAGCTCGCTAGGCACGAAACAACGAACCCTAAACTAACACCAGTGTGGAGTACGCCAAGCGCCAAGCTGTACCAGGCATACACGCGGACGTTCTCGAGTACCATGGAGAGCTTTGATCGTGAAGTGAAGCTCGGTTGCTGTTCAAGCAGTTGGTGGGTTACTTGCAGCAGGAATAGCAGTGCACGAGAGTACGATTTTCTGACAAGAGTTCTTGCCTTTCGTGGGCTTAAATTTTGAAAGGGGGTCGTCATCTCCACTCAGGTGCGACGCAGCAGGGTGGGGAGACTTCCCAGTTACTCCAGACTTAGGAGCCGCCCGAACTGCTCGTGCGGCGGCCGATCCTGCCTTGCTCGAAGAGCCTCCCATCCTTTTGCATATATGGCAGACGAAAAAGGTTCAACGCGATGAAGGGGAGTTCCAACACCGTGGTACCCATAATATACAGGGTGCAACTACGCAACTACCCCGCTCAGATCCATCCATGCCGCCGAGCACGAGGCAAGGAGAGGGCGTATTCGCCTGTGGCCGCTGTGTTCTGCGCACCCCGGCCTTAGCCTCATTTCTATGTGTTCTGCACGCACGGCTTTTCGTGTCAGGGTCAGAGTGCCCCGCGTGCCCGCCCCCCGGCGTCAACGGTATATTGGTCGTTGGTGGGTGTGGATCCGTTATACGCAGGAAGTCAATCCTCGTCTCCAGGGGGTAAAAACGAAAAAAACGACCTGCTGGGAAACAATCTTCGTGCCCCGTGCTTGCCCGCCTAGGCTGGGCCAGCGCCAAAGAGAGCCCCCCCCCCCCGCCCCACGATCGGATGCTTGGCCTGTGGCTACACGCACCATCTAGAATCGATGCCTTCGTGCTGCTGGTGCAGCTATCTAAAGTCGACAGGTGAGCCCGGCTCTGGCATGTGGTATTGCTGTACGAGTACTATTAATACTGTTGTACTGCTGTTGCTGGTTGCTGTTGGTCTTGGTCGTGGGTGGTACGTCGTTAATGGCTGGTGCGGCTCGTTGTCGGTGCTCCCCAACATGAGAGAAGAGATCAACGCAGACTGAGTACACACGAAATTCGTGTGGAAACCCGCTTGTAGTTTCCCGTTGACCTTCGGTTGTATCCCACGGAGAATCGTCTGCTCCTTTTCATCGTCTGAGTGACGGGTTATATGCCTCGCAGTCAAAACGGCTGAAAAATGAAAGTTTTTTTACGTCGGGGATAAGCAAAGGCCTGGTACCTGTGGTAGGGACTATACTCTGGATTTACGTGTAAGCGAGAACTGAGGTGTTCGTGTATATAGTGTATCTCACGGCGATGATTCGGATGGGGGTGTAGTTGTGTTCCACGTCGATCAGCCAGCATGCTCATATTAATAGTTTGGGTACAAGTTGTCCCACCTACGGCATTGCAGCAGCACGATGTGCTGCTGGATCGCGACAGCTAGCATGGATGCGTTCCAATGAGCGTTTCCAGCGGTCCTTGCCCCCTTGCCCAACCGATACACGTTTTTGTAGAGAGCTGTTGTTATCCCACCAAACTCCCACGGTTCCTCGTCGACATACCTGAGTCCCTTACCCCTGGGCGGTAGTTCCCACCATTTTACGTTGCCTCACGAGCAGCAGCTGCTCGCGCTTCACTTGGTGCGCAGAAACGACTCTTCAGCAGCGACTGGTTACCACAGTAGTACCTCATGGCCAGCCTGACATGTTTTCTGTCGAAAAACGCTTTGTCCTTTCTAGGCAGCAGGTCATTCCCCTCGTGGGCGCCGCCGGCCTTGGGCATGCAGACCTTTCTTGGAACCGCCCCGCCGGATCATGGCGCTACGCATCTTGTTCTTGCCTGCGGTCTAAAAGTACGCTCTTCGCCGGTTCCTAGGCATCGATTAGAGTGGGTCCCCGCCTACCACTAAGATTTACACGACTTTTGAAAACACGGGTAGCGTAGGTGCGGAATGACGACCTTTCTGTCTGTGCGGGGAGATCCATCGCCCGTATCTTCTGGTTTTGTCACTATTAGTCAGGGTTTTTCGCGGGTCATCGGGTCGGGTCAGGGGGGTTTCAAAATATGTCGCGGGTCGGGTAGGGTTGGGTCATTTTTTTTCAAAATCTCGCGGGTCGGATCGGGTGGGGTCATTTTTTTTTTAAATCTCACGGGTCGGGTCGGGTCAAAGGGTTTGAAATTCACGGGTCGGGTCGGGTCAGGAGGTGTTCAAAATGTCACGGGTCGGGTCGGACCATGACCCGTGAGATAGGGTCATTCGCGGGTCAGGTCATCATGACCCGTGATTTTTTCCCGGCTGTCCCGCACGTCCGGCCCCCGGGTCTGGCCCACGGACCAGTATTTTTGCTAACGTGTGCAGCTACGTGCCGGAGGTGCGGGAGGGCCACTTTTGTGACCCGCGGGTCTGGCCCGCGGGCACAGCATGGTACACCTAAAAAATACTCGCCGTTTCCCGCCCAAGGCTTCTCTCGTGCCGATACCTAGACCTCCGAGAGCATATCATAGCGTGTAGAACAATCACACACGAATCCCGGGTCGGATGAAGACGTACAGTAGTATATTATTGTGTCCATGTTCACGTCCATCCATTTATTTCCACAAAGAAAACGGCCACACTCTCATGCAGGGTGCAACAATGAATATAAGGCATGACAGCAGTGTAGGAAGCCCGCGCTCGTCGCGGCAGCAGCAGCAGCAGTAGCTGCAGCAGGCCCCGGATCCTCGCGAATCGTGACCCCCGCTGTCAGATCCACCGCTTCAGTTCTTGCTGCTGGAGCCTGCACAGCTAGGTCGCTCCCCGGGGCGCCAGCAGAGGCCATCGGGTCAGAGCTATAGGGTCGACCCAGGGGCCGGGAGGTATCCGCCCGGCAGAGTGCGGGTGTGTGCCTTTCTTCACGTCATCATCTTTCTGACCATCATGATCCTTTTTGAAGCGCACACCACACACTGCTCCAACAAAAATACCAGGTACAAAAAATGAAAAAACCGAACACAAACGTAGGACATTTCGGAAAAGTATAAGGGACCCAGGACCATCCAACCGACCAACGTACCGACGTTTGTATCTTAGGACCCGTGAGCTTTCGTCGTTGATCCGTGAGATATGTCATGGGTCCAGTTGACCCGACCCGTATGAAACCCGTGTCTCACGGGTCAATCGGAAGGTGGCGGGTCGGTCGGGTCGGGTCGGGTCAGGAAGTGTTAAAAACCTTGCGGGTCGGGTTGGGTCAAAGGGTTTTGAAATCTCACGGGTCGGGTCGGGTGGGGTCAAGAGGTTTTCAAATCTCGCGGGTCGGGTCGGGTCGGGTCAAGAGGATTTCAAAATCTCGCGGGTCAGGTAGGGTCAAGTCAACACACCTAAAAATATTCGCGGGTCGTCGGGTCAGGTATTTGCTATGGCCCTCCGTAATAGAACTAACCCAGCTTGTCTCCTTACGAACGAGCGCTGGTCAGGCTGCCAACACCACCGTGGTCGTTGAACCGGCCGCGTCCTCCCCCTTTCCCCCCATGGCCGTCCGGTGTCTTCGGTGGCTTCGACTGCGCTGTCCTCTTCGGATCGCTTTTCCGCTCGGACACACCGCCAAAGAGAGACCGCTACGGACGCCACGAAAGACGCTGGCGATGGCGTTCTCGGTCCCGGCAGAGATCCTTGTCCGTCGTTTCGACGAGTCGGCAGCTCGACACGTGTTCCGCGCTCCCGACAGCCGTCGACCGTAACTACGGACCCAGACCCCGTGTGTCGAAACCTGTGCTGAGGTCACCCATGCCGTCTAACCGCGTCAGCACCGAGTGTCCCGTCGCACCCGCTTTTGAGGTTCTCCATTTCCCCTGACGCACGCTCTGCCGCTACGGCCGACTTGGATGCCCTTGGGGCCAGCCTCACATGGTTTGTTTTGTTACTTACGCTCCGGCCGAGTGCGGGAGCAGCGTGCGGAGCCTGTGCGCGATGCCACGATTCGGTGCATTGTTGTCGGTCCGTCCGCAGGGCCCTGGCCAATTATCTCTTCAACCATTCTAGCACTGCACTGTGCAGAAAACCGAATCTGACCAAAAAGTCCAAGTAACGTGCCCCCAATACGAGAGTGCAGTGTGTAACCCCTGTTAGGACCGCAGTCCCGTTTTGGGGACGAACTACCTGCAGTCCTATTAAAAAGATTAGGGGGTTAGCCTGTTTTTTTTCTCATTCGCGCCATCCTCCACGGTCTTTAGGGGCTTGCTGCAAAGGGACGGCATCGTGCTGCCGACGATTGCGCCGTCTCTGTAGCTCGCAAGCCGACCCCGCTTCCCCGTCTCCGCTCGCGCCAAATGGGCGGGACGTGCGGCTTGGCTTTTAAGAGGCGAGTCGGTTCGCATTTATTTCCCGCGCCTTCTACGTCCGTGGGTCGGGGTCGTTCAGGCTCCTTATGCGTTCGTGGGTCGTGCGGGCGGGCCCCTTGATGGCTTTCCGCCACCTTTTGCGCGACGCACACCCCCATGCATGGCGGAATATTGATACGGGTGGGTCAGTATGGGCGTTTGCACTCGATGGCGGCATCGCCACCGTGTAAAATATCGAACCCAGAAATTAGTTCGGTTTACGGTCCGCCTGCCCATTGTTTTGATGTCCTTGGCTGCTGGACCCGCAGTCGTTACCAACCATCGAACACCTTGGCCCTCCTTTTGACACGCCCTGTCGTAGTGGTTACATTTTGCTGTTCACTGGCCGTTTCAGACGGCAAGCTGGGAAGTTTTCTGTCGCCGCTGGTGAATTTACGACCGAAGGCACAAACGTACTACCTCTTAAAATCTGTGTATCCTTCTTCGGAGATGGCCGTGCGGCATACCCCCCGAGCCTGGCCGACACATCGGTTATAAGCTTTCGCACGGTGTCTGCCAGCTTCTGTTGGGGTCACAACCCGCCCGCCATAGCTCCTACCAACGCAACGGCAACGGCGGCGTCGAACATTTTAAACCAGGCGACGGTGCCAATTCTGGCTATGGTATTCAGACGATCGGCAAGATGGCTGAGGGCGCGCAACTTGCTCACGTGTAATTTATCCACAGCAATCCGATCAGCGCTGCCCCCGTGACAGCCACCGGCTGTATCTATAAGGGTCGGCTTCCATGCCCCTCTCTCACAGTTATCACCTGCGCCGGTGTCGCCGGCCACAAGCGATTATCCCGTGACCAGCTCGGACTCGCGACCTCGCGACGGACCGCAACAGTGCCCGTACGGCAACGTATTGCGAGTCGCATGCTGCCGCAGTTTCCCGCGTAGACCGCCGAACCTCCGCCCTCTCGCTGACGCGTTGGGTCATGCTCCCAATTTCGCCACCGGCAATAGTTAGGCGTGGGTATACAATACAGCCTCCACGATGCCCCAAGACGTTAAGGCCGGCACCGACGTGAACGCCAAAAAACTTGCACATTACTAGATAGATCAACGTATTTTTTTCTTTCAGTTCGCCCCTGCTCTTCTGACGAAACACCGGATGCCCCCGCCCCCCCCGTGGCGCTAAAGTATTTAATTCATAGCCAGGTGCGGGTGTACACCGTAGCGTTTCCGTAGCCGGCCGTAGTTTCATTGCTAACCTCCACTAAGGTAACGACATGTCTAAATATCCGTCGGCGGGATTGACGCTCCACGAGCTTGAAAAAATCCTCAAGAAATCCTCTCCATACCGGGTGCGTCGCTCAAGACGACGTTTCGGAGCCCTTTTCAGCGGCCTAGAGTCGAACCAATCCCCGGCCTAGAGAACCTTGGAAATTTCAAACGAACTTTTACTAGTAAAACTTTCTTTAACGTAATATCAACCTGGCTGGTTACATATCAATCAATCAATCTCGAAACCATGGTTGGTAAGCCGTCAGCGGTGGGAACACCGCGGTCATGCACGAGACGAATTAGGCCGGAATCTCGCTCCCATCTTGTTAACTAGAAACGGCCTCCCGGCACCCTCGTGATCGCATACTGCTTTAGACCTATGCCAATGGAAACGCGAAGTTCAAGAGTTTTTTTCAAATAAATTGCTTTAAAAAAACAGTCGAAACTTTTCTCGTACCGCCGCTGTGGGGAAAAAAGAGAAAAATGTTTGATTCTTTACTTCCCCCCCGCCAACGGCTGCAGGCGGCGCAATTCGTTTTTTCTGGTTGCAAATTGTCAACACGGTGATCGCAACCAGCTCGTGTGACGATCAACGCTCGATTTCGGCATAGACTCAGCCCACGGCCTACCCGCTCGGTATCTGGCAAGGCCAACGAATATAGATGGCGTCCTCGAAGATATCAGGTGGATCCATGGTCTAGGGGGCGAGAGCTTGCCGGCGGCGGCGTCCTACGGTATCCTCCCAAACCTGAAAAAAAAACTATTTTTTGCCATTCGAGACGGATGGAGAAGTTTTGTCTTCTGTTTTGTGCAAATCAGCGGCCGAATGTTTTTTTATCATACGCCTGGTCAGCTCCCGCCACATGACACCGGCCATGGTGTGAAGACATTGACCCTAGGGTGGGTCGGAGCCCCTAACGAGCGCACTCCGTTCAGAATTTATATCGCAATCGTTGGTTTTGTTGATCGATGTCTGTCGAGGACTCGGAATCTCGCCGCTTCGAACCAAAGATCGGCCTGAGTTTGCTCAAGCCGATGTTGGCCCAACATCGGCCCCATATTTGCTTTTTTCGGGCTTTTTCAAAAGTTAGGAACCTTTTTTTTTTTACTTGACCCATAGGAAGCGTGTTCTGATTTTTTTCGGCGGGTATCTTGGAAATTCAAACCTTTTATTGAAACTTCGCTGTCCCACTGGCATAGGTCTTCTTGGACCGGCATTCCGAACCAGCACCACCAGATTCTATAACTAGACGACGAGCAGCAGCCAAACTGTAACGAATGCGAACTGTCGCTGCTCAAACGCGTTTTTTTTTTTCTCGGGGCAGCAGCAAAGGGTGCTTTCTGGCACCTGACTGCGGTTGCGCCCCAACGGAGTACGAGTTTTTGCGCAAGGCACAGCAGTGCGTTTTCGTGCTGCTGAAAGTAAGCCCAGCGCGGGTACACCAGCCAGAAGAGTCTCGCCTGGTGCTACCCAGTTCTCGACGACCCGAGACAGATCAAGCTACCTGTTTTTTTGGCGCACCACACGACTTCGACCGAGGTTGTGCGGGTTTTGGCGTCTGCATATATATCCCAGATAACGCCTACGTACATTCGGGGGATTCAATGCGACCTAGACGAACCTGTACTTGGCTCAGGCGCGGTTGGCTGGCTTTCACACCGTCGCTGCGGTAGAGTTTCGTGTGTGTGTTCGTTTTTTTGGCTTCGTTCATTCAGTTCTTTGCTCGTTCACGGGTTTTGTTTTTTTTTGTTTCGGGTCGTTATCTCAATCCGATTATATCTGATGGTGTTTTTATGAGGTTACAGAGGGAAATTGTTTTTATTTGGAAGTAGATTTTGCCCCGAAGCGCGAGGAAACCGGGCAGGTTCTTCTCGCAACGAGTCCAACTTCTCTCGGCGAGGGACCCCGAGCAGTTTCTTGGCCCTCGAGGGTGGAGTTTGCAAGACTTCGGGCTATTTGACAGCACGTTTTTCAACCGTCTGGGCAGAAAAACGGAGCAACTGGAGCCCACCGTATAGTTTAACTGCTCCTTTCGCGACGAGAAACTGGAAAAGGAAGCTACTGCGGTAGGATGAAAATCTTGTAACTCTGATCCTCGATAAACTGGGCACTCGACCTCGCTGAAAGCAGTTGGACCCATTCTAAGAAGAGCCGGCCTGATTGTTACGTTTTTCGGGGCCAAAGGCGATCTCTAAAGTACCTCTTGTGAGTACATCCGCTTTCAACCTCAGAAAAAAGTTTCGCTTGCCAAAACGGCCTTAGTCCTGGACTTTGGGTTCGGCTCGGTTCTTACTTGATGTTTGTCTCTTAACTAGATTTAGATCGAGCTGAGGTTTTAGGCCGAAAAATACGCGATTTACTCGGAGGGACAGACAAAAACGCCGGCAGACTCCTCAGGATGATCCTCGGAGTTCTCCGAAGCTTATTCTGCGGCAGCTGTTCGTTTCTCCAGTGTCGTATTTTCACACTTTTGTCCATTTTTCCAATGCCTGGGACGTCATGATTTTTAACCAAAAATCGCCAAAACCCATGTTTTTTCGCCCCAGTTCCGGCAAACAGAACCCTCCGGAAATAACAGATTGGTTGCGCCCAGAAGCAAGCTTCGGCCCTGGGAAAACGGAGAAGTACTCCAGAAAGCTCTCTGAATCCTACAGCGTGGATCTTGAGGAGTGTATTGGCGGGTTTTACTGTCCGACCGAGTAAAACGGGTGTATTGGGCCTGGAAATCATCTCCTGGAGCCTGAAATAACCCTTCCCATAATAGTCGGTTCGTATTAACAGGCTTGGTGTTTTTTTTGTACGTATGGGCTTTCTTCCTCGTTTTTCTTCTGTAATAGCTTCGTTCTCAACCCCGGGCAAACGACGGGCAAGTATCTCCGACTATCATGTGTATACGAAGCGTACTCGCTGGTTGACGGTAAGGTAGGTGTTGCTACGGTTTCAGATTTCGTGGACAGCCTTACATCCACCACTCCTACGCAATCTCCCTGCTTTTTCGTCTTTCACTGGTATTGTTAGGCCCACGTGCGAACGGGTTGTCAGTTCCGCTGGCCCCCACCCTCCGCCCTCCGTTGCATCGTTAGCGGCGCATTCGGTGATCTGATTGCTCGTAGTGCGGCGCAATATCGTATCAGGTTCTCGTTCCATCTTTTTGGATGATGTATTCCCCCCCGCCCCCCGCCCCCCGTCCCCCGCATGTTGAGGACACGGCGGTAGCCGCAGTGTTTGACACTGTTTCGCGTCCCTTATGAATAGTCTTTTTTCCTTGCTGTTGACGGCTGTATCTCAAGGAACCTGATAGCCCCGCAGATTAAAGGCGCGCTGGTAGGTTATATGACGACCACCATCTTCCGCTGATGTTCTACTTGTAGTTTAGTTGGTGAAACCCGTTTCGTCTCGAATCTTCTTCATGCCTGAATATATTTGCGGTTCAACAGGGCAGGCTGGCGCTATGGCATTGCCCTGGACGGCCCATGAAGGTCCGGGATAAAAGAAGACTGGAACGGATAACTTACGACTTGGGAGGCCTAGCTCGTATGTAAGAGACAGGGGGTCAGGCCGAGGCACGGCCAAGTTCCCTATGCAGACCTTTATTCGGAAGCCCTAGTAGTGCATGGTGACATATATCTACCAATCTAGTGAAGCGATCAGCGCACGCGAGTGATGCAACGGGATCTGCTCACCGTGAAAAAACAAAGAATATGCAGGGAAATTTTCCTGCCTCCTAGAGAACACTTTACAAGTGACAACTGGAGGTGATCAGCGTGGGAACCTGTAAACGATTCTTGCTGTGGCCGTACATTCAACAGTCACAGCAGCGAATTTCGTGCGTAGGACCGCGCGCTTTTACGGTTCTAACTATGGCGTACAGTGGGGGAAGCAGACGGTGGAACCTGCCGGAAAAATCGTGTCTGGCCAGCCATAAATTTGTGTTCCCCGGTTTTTCGGTTTCTGAGACCCACGTGATGTTCCTTCTATTTGTTCACTCTCCAAGCGTCTTTTTTTTTGCTCCGAACGGAACGGTGGACCGAGTCCATACCTCTATGACGGCGAGGCTACACAACACAACAAACCGTTGCGCCTATGAGGGGCTGCGTCCCAGACGAGCACGCAGCTGGCACCACACGTATTGATGATGGAGAGGCGGAGGTGCCTCGCCAGCGTATTACCACGCATACTGTTCACGGGGGACCATAGTAAATAGGACCATATATTGTTTGTAAAAATAGCGGAATGTCGTATAGTGTTTTGCGTGTACCGTAGGTCGCACTTAGTATGGTCCCCCGTAATACTGCAAGACGACTTCACGACACGCCTTCTTTTGTGGAGGGTGGCGGTCAAGCGACGGGAGGCGCCAGGTGCTCAGGACTGTCCGCCCGCACCGGGCAAATCAAGCGTGGGCTACCACAGTAGGCATAATTGCACACGGGGTCCATGCCTGCTTTGCCAACACCAGGTGAGTCACGTGAGGTATTCTGGAGTCACATATATATATACATTATATATATGCAGGAGCACCCGTGTTTGGGCACTAGCGGTTCGATGGAAGCGACGAAAATCCCCGCCATTGGCCGCCTCTCTCAGCAGGTTTAGCCGCTGGGAGCAGACGTCTTGTTTTTTTCCCCCCGAAAACACCCTACGCGCGGACGCAGGCAGCGACTTTTCTGTGTCGCGAAATGCAGACCGAAACGTCCCCGCGAGTTGAATGTGGTTTGTGAAAAACGTGTGAGCGTTGCTCTTATCAATAACCGTTCCGTCGAGGCGGTGGTGGGCGTCGACCCGCCTTAGCTTGTCTCTGTGTTCGTCAGGTGACATCCAGAGTACATCCTCGTGTTCCCTACTGCTGTAGTTTTGGATATCATTTTAAACCATAAGTAGTTGGGCTTAGGCAATATTGATGATCGCCTCGAGGACATGCTTGCGTCGCGAAACAACTAGAGTAGATGCTCGTATGTTGGGTACTGTGGTGAACATTCAACGCGTAGAACCTATGAACAGCTGCTCAGATGAAGCGATGGCAGTGGCCAAGCTGCCCTGTTGCAGCTGTGGCTGGGTGCACGCTGCACCGATTTCGTTGGACGGACATGCTTGCATCGCGAGACGAGGGACGAAGCTGCCTGCGTGTGAAGCACTGGTGCGAATACTGTCTATGCGCCTAGCGATAGATGTGTGGCGTCCGGGCTATCTATATCCCAGCGGATTTCCTACTGATGGGTAGGGGTGCACGCGACACGTATTGCTCTACCTGTGTTTGCTTCTGCGAGTCCACCTACCTAGCCGGGTGCGCAGCGATGCTGGCCCCGGGGCCCTGCTGAGTCCAGGGGTATAGGTGTGGAGGTGTGGGTGCCCATTTCTCTGCGTGCTTCGCAGATGATCGGCCACCTCGCGGGATCGAACCCGTGGGGGCAGACTGGGTGATGCTGCGGCGTAGGACTGGGCGGCTCACCAAGCCAGGATCGGTGGCAACGACGAAATTCAGGTGGCGACTCGATTGTAAGCCTGAAAATGTAGGTTCGCAGAAGAAGGCGTTATGGGGCGCGAGGTTCCGTGGCAGGTGCCGATGTGTGAACGGAAGTTTCACCCACGCCTCGCGGATGCCGGGTTGTGGGACGCTGGCGGTGTCGCCGCGGTGTCATAGGATTGTCACTAAGAGTGCCCAAGATGGGCCGAGTGCTGTACATAGTTTTCGGAACCTTATCTCTCAGAGTTAAGCGGGCGTGGGGAGGCGTGGAGGTCCCTGTCGAGCGTGATCGATACGTACCCTGGTACACTACAGCTGTTACTCTAGCGATTCAGCGTGTTGCGCATGAGCTGCTGCCGTTTCTCTAAGCCAAGGGTGCTCAATTCATGTGTACCGTCGAGGGTGAGCGCGTGCTTTCGTGGTTATTGCTTGAACCCTTCGTGATTTCACAAGTTTGGTTCAAGTGCTTACGCGAAGTGGTTTCCTGAAAGTAAAACAAAACTTGTCCGCATCGCCGCGCATCGTAGTTCTGGTGTCTTTTCGCAGCAGGCAGGGCGGATCTCACTTCACAATGAACGATGCTCGAAGCAGACTATAATTAAGTGCCCTCTCGTACGTACGTGCGTGAACGGAATTACAACACGAGCGCTGCGATATGACGTTACGCTCGGTCGAGATTTGTTTTTCATGGTCTCGGGTTTTGGTGCCGCTGCGCATACGTACCGGCGTTGCCTGTGTCGGCGCCGGGCGTGCCTCACACTCATCAAGACTTGGTGCCGGGTTCATGTTCGAAAGCCTTTTAGCGACTCGTCAATATGGCAGCGGCCTAACGGCGACAACACCTAGTCGCCGGCTCCAACGTGTGACGCCGGTCACGCACTGCGCGGCATTCGTTGGCGGGTTATGTATCCACAGCAAATCTTCTCGGGGGGGGGGGGGGGGGGGGTCGCATCGTAGGAGGCACAAATGATGCCAAGGACGTGTTCCGGCGAGTGCCAGTTGAAAATACGCGGGAATCTGCGTTCGGATTTGGCTCCAGCGATTTGGGTGCGGTCGACCGTCAGCAGCGGGTTAGGCGACGTAACAACCGGACAAGATTTTTCCCCTGTTCGGTTTAGCTCCGCTATATCCTCACACTATTAAAATCAACCTGCCACCGTAGCATAACATGCAGTTATCAGGAAACACGGACATCTGCCGTGAAGCCATATACACTTGCGGCACGCGGCCGGGTTTGCGTTGGCCCCCACCTAGACAGCGCGAAACCGTGATCCCCCCCCCCCCCCCCCCCCCCCCCCCCCCGGTTTTTGGTGGAGTACTGTGTTGATGACGGCAGTCTTTGGCTGAGGCGCGGTGGGTTTTCGGACCGGTGAACCGCTACTTTTGTGTGCAACGGCCAGGTTGGCACCCGACCGCTCCCGCCTCCACTTGCTTGAAGACTCGGAGGCGCGTTACGATGGGGACCGGCTTACGTGGAATTTTCGGGCCCAAAACTATTTCTGACGGATTGATACTTAACTCATCACTGAATTGAGGAACTACCCAATAAGGCGTGCCTTGTATCGCGTATGCCCTATAAGGATTGCTTTGCAAGGCGCATCCTTTATAAGGCATGCCTTGTCCATTTATGTTGCGCAATAGTTGCACGCCTAGGCCATCGGGTTGTTCATCGGTTTTAACCCTTTTTATGACTGCAGTCTCGTTTTGGGGCACAGACCATTCGAATTTTAAGTATTTTATACACCCCCCCAAAACGGGGCGGCTATCCTAAAGGGTCAAGCCTGCATGTGCATCAAAATTGAGTAGTGGGTGGAGTGCGCGGAGCTACTCACAAGCGAGGAAAGAACCCCAACAGAAAATCCCAGCTCTCACCCCTAGAAGGCAAGCACGACAGGCGTAAGTAAGTAGAATTTCTGACCCCCACAATATTGAAAAACATCCTACCACTGAGGCGCTACCAAATTTCGTTTTTTTGTCATACCCCTATTGTTCTTCGGGTTAAGGGCTCGGTGTTTCTCGAATTTCGATGTAAGGTGCACCCTTACCGTAGCGGTCTCCGTAGCCCGGTAGCCCCCCCCGCCCCCCACCCCACACGCCCACGCATGACATGCGCACAACCCCCAAACCGATTTTTTGCCTCTGGGAAACTACGCTGGAGGTGTCTGACTCTGGGCTGTTGTTAAAGTTTGATATACGTAGCAAATGACTTTTCGATGACGGGGGCAACAACAAAAAGAGCCACGGATGTCGGCATCTCATCTTGGAACGGCATGCAAAATTCGTCGATACCCCCCGGGTGTGGTGTTGCTTGGTGGCGTTCACGGGAGCACATCTTTCAGCCAGTTACGGTCTGTGTCTGAACGCAAGTACGCGACAGCGATTCTGTTTTTGGAGCGCATTCCGAAGGTAGGCGAGGGTCGTTCGGTGCTCCCCGAACGATAGTCCCGAGAGCGACGGGGTACCAGGAGCTGTTATTAACAGCAGCAGATACTCGATGCGCTTCGTGTAAATCGGCGGGAGACAGTAAAGTACAGGTACGGTTACGCGTATTATTTCTTCCTCGCGTAGGCGCAGGCCTCGAGCTCCCGGCAAAACGTCCCTCCTGCGTGGTGGGAAGGGGTTCATAAGCGCACTCTCGCGGGGTCACGCAACAGCCGGGAGTGAAGACACGTGTGCCTGCACCGCCCGGCTGCCCTTGTGTTTGTTCCGCAAAACATGTGCTTAAAACCGAAAACAAATAGCTACTACCCCTCATTTCGGAGAAGCAGCGACCGGCCGGGTTCTCCGGATTTTTTTCCTCCCTGAGCATATTTTTGTGATGATGCGATTCGGTTCGACGAATCACTCGTGACTCGCACCGGTGTGGTACACGGGCTGCATTTCACTTGACTAGAGGGGATCCGGGTCTCTGCTCAAACAGGCGTAACCTGCGTGGTATTTACGTAGCAGAAGGTGGGAGGAAGGTTTTTTTGCCCCGAGATTCGCTTTCGAGGCCGCAAAGGAGGGCCGGCATTTAGCAGGCAATGCGCTACAACAGTAGTTCGCACGCGGGAGTACGAGTTGATGCGGCTCGGGGTCTCAGTGCGGGTGGCGGCGCCGATTTTTCTCTCTCCGGGAATAGTTGCTGCTGTTGTTTCACTCTATTTTGTTTTTGCCATGGGCGGCACCCGCTTAGTGGTTCGCCACACAGCAGATCTGGTAGCAGTCTGGCGCAAAACGGCAAAGCGCTCGTACCAGCGCGATGTGGGAGGCGGTTGCTTGCTTCGAGGCAAGGCAAGACCCCTGGCAATGAGCGCCGAACTCGGTCCGGGTTTGTGGGTGGGTGGGTGGGTGGGTGGGTCGCCGCACCTTGCCGTAAGAGGTTTCGTGTCAGACCGAGAACTCCAGAGAGAAAAGGAAGGTGAATCGGATGCATACATGCAAGGTGTAAGCTCGAATGGCATCAGCATGCGTATGGATATTGTGGAGGAATCATCCCACACAATAGCTCGAACGAGTACGACAGGTCTCCACGAAAGGAGCCGGGCCAAGGATCTCCTTGAGTCAATGTGTTTACAGTCACTGGTGTAGGGTGATTTTTGGTGGCGGAAGAGCCAAAGGAGAGAGAGAGGGCCGGATTGAGAGACTCAGCTTTCCGGAGTCAGTACATAGCAGGGGCGATCGGAGTTTTTCGGAGCGAGGGACACACCGTTTTCAACCGTGGCGCGAGGAATATGATAATTCTGCGGTAGGCGTGTCCGTGAAGGGGCCTGTTGCTCCCCGAGTCACAAACAGATGGTACATATTATTTGCGCCCCAATTCGGAAGACATACATTTATATCGAGACAGTGAGGCGGAGATACAATCTGGATTATGGTGTGCGATATAGTTGAGGTGTTCGTCCATATTTTTTCAACATGTTAGGGGATCGAATACGGAACCCGGATAAAGTGTTGCCGGTGGTACTGCTGTATATATACGGCAGCAGTAGTAGTAGTACTGCGTAGGACCGCCTAGCTGCACGATCCAGAGGCAGTGGGCGGTGGAACACACAGCCGGTAGAGTCTCTACAGAAAAACAGGGAGAAGCGACTATTTTCCAGCCACCTTCCGATCCCCTTTCGACGGTGGGAAGATTGAAGACAAAACCGCATGTTTGTGCGCTATTTTTTGCATCGACCAGTTGGGCGATGGACGTCAAGGGGGGGGGGGGGTGGTGAGGTCGTAGGGCACTGAGGATGGAGACGGCTCGCGGCACTAGGCGTGCAAGGTGGAGCGGGGGCGGTGTCGTGATACTAGAAGGCTTGCCCCTGCAACACCGGGAAGGCGGAGCGAACGACAGTGCTTGGTACAGTATGAAACAATGCCACGACGGAGGTGAGGTGCCTTATAGGGGTGGCATTTTTGTTTTCGGAGTTCCTCACATGAAGAGCTACTGTAGATCAACATCTCACCCCGACATACGACGTCATGCTTCTCCGCGCAACCCGACCGATATTTTCTTGCGCTAAGTTTGACCCAAAACGAACACACTATATACTAGGTAAAACCATCATCCTTCAAACGGTAGCTGCTCTCTTGAGGAGCTCATCCGGTGGCAGCAAGTGTGAAGCCAAAACGTGCAAGCAGGGACCCAGCTGGGCATGTAGGGCATAGACAATGTTCGGGAAGAAGTGGGATATGCACTGGCGGGCGTTCAACTCAAACAACCCACAAAGAATATTCGCGTGCAAAATGGAGGGGGCGGGGGGGGGGGCGCGGGGGGGCCAGGAGCTGCACGACGGGCACCGAGCCCGGAAGGAAGCTTCTCGGGAGCGCGTAAATCGCACGGAGTGGAGGGTGTGTGGGCACGTAGGGTGCATAGAAGGGCCGATACTCATCACCCCCCATCAGGAGGGGCGAATATGAACAGAGAGGGAACTTATAAAACCGGGAACCAACTACACAACGAGGAGGGGGGGGGGGGGGGGGGGGGGATTGGTGGAGACATGGTGGAGGACGCGGCTGAGATGCATATATATTACGGGGGACCATAGTTAACAGGACCTAAGGTACACATAAAAACCTATATGTTTAACCATTTTTACTAACAATATTTGGTCCTGTTAACTATGGTCCCCCGTAATAGTAGCGTGGGCTTTTTGAGTCGGCGAATCGTACCTGGAATGAGCCGAGGGGGCCTGAGCGGGTCAGGGGGGCCCCCGTGGCGAGAATAACTGCACGTGCGGGGCGGGAAGGGAGGGGAGACAGAGGGTGCGATGAGGCCTGTACACACCAGGGCCACCACAGCTCAGGGCAGAAGGTACAGAGGCCACGGGGGAAACATTAGAGGCGCGGCTGCATTCGGGGGCTGCGCGGTTTGGGAAGGAGGATCGAGCGATTATATCAGGTGAGGCTGTGTTGACGACCGTGTATCTCAATTAGAAGGGAGGGCTGTGTCTCAGCGCGACGGGGCCGTGGAGACGACTCTTCTACGGTGGTAGACATGCCTGGAAGAATGCGGGGGGCAGCCGAATCCGCGATACGAAGTGCGCATTGTGTTTTATTTCTCTGGGTGCTTTGGTGAGGCTTTCCTCGTGGTACTCTCATGAAGGCACAATGGAAGAACCATCGAAGAACCATCGAAGAACCATGGAAGTCTCATGGGAGCATCCACAGGAACACTAAGGAAGCACCATTAAGGTGGACGCACTATACAAACTTTGGGAGGCCTTGGAAGTCTCAGGGAAGCACCACGAAAATCCCATGCAAGCAGATGGAAACACCATGTGAGTACCATGCCAGCCCATGGAAGTCTGATGGAAGCCCTATGGAAGTGCACTCGCCATGGAAACCTCATGGAATCTCGACGATTCTGTGGAAATTCCATGGGGGCATCATTGAAGCACTACCGAAGTGCAACACCAGCATGCAGGCACCATGTGATAATCATGGAAGCACTATGATGCCCCGTGTTCTTATCCATGGGAGTCCCATGAAAGTTAGGGCTGTGTATCGGTACCTATGTTTTTCGGTATATCGGATGATCCGGTATATTTTTTATATCGGGAAGTCGAGCCGATATTTGCAATTGGATATTTGAAGGTATGGGTTTCCTGCAGAGTAGAAAGGCATATATATCAGGGAAACAGGGTATTTATATTATGCGCCTTGTCTCAATGTCCTGCATCCACCTGTGTTGCACTCCCCACAAAAAAACTGATATTGCCAAAAGTTCCGACAACAAAGCCAATGGAAGCACGTCTGCCGCCGTTTTTTATCGAGGACTTTTCTTTTTTCTGTTCTAGCTCCGAATGTTTCCATCGAGCCAAATTTTGGCAGACCGGATATGAGCTCCTTGGTGCACTCCCGTGAGTGTGCCAAAGCGACAGCACTTTCCGTGTCCTCCTTCGGGGCGGACCTTGTCGCTGAACTTTGAAAATGTGGTTGCAGGCGCTTGAATTGTCGGTTTCTTGCACTGTAGTCAAGTTTTTTTTTCTGCTGTAGCACTAACAGGAGGAACCCAGAAGTCGTAACGAGTACGTACGTTCCTCTTTCTCGTTCTCTACAGCAAAAACAAAACACTTGGCTACAGTACAAGAAACCGAAATTTCAAGTGCCTGGAACCACATTTTCAAAGTTCAGCGACAAGGTCCGCCCCGAAGGAGGACACGAAAAGTGCTGTCGCTTTGGCACACTCACGGGAGTGCACCAAGGAGCTCATATCCGGTCTGCCAAAATTTGGCTCGATGGAAACATTCGGAGCTAGAACAGAAAAAAGAAAAGTCCTCGATAAAAACGGCGGCAGACGTGCTTCCATTGGCTTTGCTGTCGGAACCTTTTTTTTGTGTTTTGTGGGCAGTGCAACACAGGTGCATCACACACGGCGTCCTGCAGTAGCAGTAGTAGCAGACTGCATGCACACACACGTCAGTAGCACCAAATGAGCGCCGAGGGGTCAGCGGACTAGCTCGTCGTGTTCTTGCCCTTCCAGCGTCGCAAGCGCAATCCCGAGCGCAGGTTTTCTACCGCGGGGCTTATCGTAACGCCGGCGAGGAATTCCCCAAGCAGCGAGAACGTAGACCTTCTCGTGTACCTCCGTAACATATGGGGTGTGGCAGAGAAGTGGAGGATGTCTGTTCGTAAGAGATGATCGTGTCAGCACGAATGTTGAAGGGATGCAGTGCAGAGTCTAAACATTAGCGCGAAAGTACCACCTGCTACATACAATCGGTAGAAGGACAATGCTTGTTGGTGTTTCTCTTTGCTTCAATTTCTTATCAACTTGGTTTTTGCTGTCGCTGTTGAAATCGGTTCACTTTGTTCGGCAGTAAATTTAGGCTACAATTCAAATGCTCGCATGTTGGTTGCCACTTACCGGCTATGCGGCTGTCTATGATGTTGTTTTTTTGTCGTTATCCACATCGTTATTTCTAGCTTTTTTAGCAGGCTGCAGGTACCTGGTTGTAGCATACGTTGTATGTATGTATCTGTGCTGGCTAGTGCTGGTTTCCATTTAGTGTTTCTGCATGGAAGTGCCGAATAAAAAAAAAATGGTCTGCGAAGCTTTCGCTCATTTTTGTTGGCTGAACATTTTTTTTTTTTGCGCCCCGGAGAGTGAGGGGAAACCCCTGTCCACACTTATTTATTAACTTTCGTGTACCGAAATATTTTTTGATGGCGTATTTGGGGCAAATGTTGATGGGAAATGAAGCGAAAGTGCTCAATTTTTCTGCCTCCGGCGGCGCCTCCAGCGGGCCCCCCTCGCCAGCGCGCGGGGGGGTGTACTCGATAGGAGAGATGTACTCGATCTCATGCATGGCCGTAGTTGTATGACCATAGACCCTCGCATCCCTACAATGCCGGGGCGGAGCATGTCGGGTTTTCACCGACCAGGCAGACATTGCTTGCACCAAGGGCGAAGCGCCGTGAGGTGTCCGGCGGGTCGCATGAAGGGTGAGCTGCACCCTGTTGTGAAACGCTTTTGAGGCGGACTTGCATGTGGACAACAGCTTCAATGAGTTGATTCAATTTCCGGTGTAGGCATTTCCAGAGACAGCAATGGGAGTACGATGTATCTGCCTCTTGGGTGCCTTACCTTGAATACTACGTGATACGATCATTCCCAACTGTGCGAAGTAAATGTTCTTTACCTCGCACAAATGATCTAACTCGATAACCGGCTGTGGGCGACCGCCAAAAAAAACACACAAAAAAACGGTACCCTGGTTGTCTAGCTCACGTAGTGAGTGGCATGTTTTACAGTGACGTTGCCAACCGACGCCAACCCATCCTATATAAAATAGGGGGAGCGGGGGGGGGGGCTTTGGGGCTCGCACAGTGAGCTTGCTGTGCTCGCCGGCTCGCTGCGCTCGCCGATATTTCACCGACATATCGGAAAAATATCGATAGATCGGCTGCGCAGATCGACGAGAATATGAAAGTACTATGGAAACACTATGGAGACAGTCTAAAAGCACCATGGAAGTCTCATGGTGGCTCCATGCTGTGGCATCAGTGACTATCATGGGATATCCAAGCGGGCTTTCTACTGATATATGCCTGGAAGCATATCATTACTCTGTATTTTTCTACCCGCGTGTGCTTTCGCGAAACGCCCTATCTAGTGGGTGGGCGACCGCTTTCTGGGCGTGTCCCGCGAAGCTCTCATTCAGGTTCTACGGAAGCACCACGCCATGAAAGCACCATGGAAACGCCATGGAAGTCCCATGGAAGCACCGTGTAGACGTCATAGAAGTACCATGCAGACACCACTTGGGCACTAATTACGCACCATGGAGACACCATGCACCATGGAAGAGCGGCTGAAGCCCGACGGACACAGATGCTTCCATGGGCCAACCCTACGGAAGCATCATGGAAGCCCCGTGGAAGAGCATATGCCACCACCAAAGCACTACGCATGAGAGAACCTTTGGAGCACCATGGCTGCAGCATTCCCCAATGAAATTTCCATTGGAGCACTGCTGTGGAAGTCCAGGGAAATACGATAGAAGCACAGTGATTCCATATACTTCCCACGAAAGCACCGTGGAAGCACCTTGGAGGCACCGTCAAAGCACCATGAAACTGCCATGGAAGCACCATGGCCGCACCGCACGCCATGTAAGCACTATGCTGTCGTGAGCATGCCACGATAGCACCGTGAAAGCTCATCAACTACCATGGAAGCCCTAGGACGGACCATAGACACACCACAGCTGCACCATGCTTCCATGGTAGCATTGTTGACTTACCATGATTGTCCTTCGGAAGAATCATGGACGCACCATGATGCTCCAGGCCATCGACGTCCCATGGCAGCATCATGGCAGCATCATGAAAGGCACCATGGGCTTCCATGGTAGCATTATTGACTTACCATGATAGTCCTTCGGAAGCATCATGGACGCACCATGATGTTCCAGGCCATCGACACCCCATGTCAGCGTCATGGGAGCATCATGAAAGGCACCATGGAACTCCCATGGAAGAACCCTACGTTTCCCATTCAAACTTACATGGCAGCACCATGCCCTGGAAATATCGTTCAAGTCCCATAGCAGAACCATGGTGCCGATTTTCTACGGAAACCCCATCAAAGCACCATCGAAGCATCATCGAAGCACCATGGAAACGCCGTGCGAGTCCCATGCAAGTCCTTTGGAAGCACTACGCTTTTGTGGACGTCTCAATGAAGCACCTTAGAAGCACCATACATAGAAGCACCATGGAAGAGCCACGTCAGTACCATGGAAACCAAATGGAAGCCCGATGCACATGAAAAGTCCCATGGACGTACCACGTAGGCACCATTGAGGAACCATTTGAGTACGACGGAAGTCCGATGGAGACACCGAGCTTTCAAAACATTCCATTTGGAAACGCTGTATAGGGAAGAGCGTACAGCACCATGACAGCACCACGGAAGCGATTACCATGGAAACGTAAAACTTCGTGCTGTTTTCCATGGTGCTTCCGTGCAACAGTCGTGGTCTCCCGCGGTTCTTCCATGAAACTTACATGGAATTTTTCCAGCTCGTGCGTTCCATTGTGCTTGCGTGGGATGTTCATGGTGCTTCCATAGAGCGTTCATGGTGGTTCCAATATTGCTTCCATGGGTCGTTCATGGACTTGCATGATGCTTGGCTCCCATGGTGCCTCCGTAGCACAACGCCCGCTAGATGCTTTCAGGGTGGGATTGGGACAGGCTACTATAAAAACAGGTCGAGGGTTGGGGGGGGGGGGGGGGGGGGGGGGGAGCCGCTGCTATTCACACCTCCTCGACCTGGCGACCGACGACTTGGCGCGACAACAGGAGTCGTTGGTGATCGGGAGGGGGGTATGCTACAGACAGGGGCGATGGTGATTTTATGGTTCACTGCGGAAGGCGTGCGGCGGCGTACAGGGTGGAGGTTGACGGGCCGGCAGGTGGGAGCAGTGCAAGCGTACGGTATGTTTCCGGTGAGAGCAGAAAAAGCTACACCATTAAGGGGTCTGGTGGTCCGCCCTATCAGTCGGTGCTATTCCTATACGAACGCCTCTTGCAGCAGGCCCATACTTACGGCAGGTGTTGGGGGTTTTCACTTGATTATCGTACGGCCCAAACCTTTCTCACTGATTTGTCATTCCTCGGCCATTGCAGCCGGGAAGCTTCTTAATATCATTGGGGCGCCGATTAAAATGTCCTGTGCATCAGGCTTAGCTGTATACCAGGTATCTACCTCTAAGCGAATGGGGTTGTTCGCCGGACTCGGCTTCTACACGAATCCTCAAAATCGGTAGGTGGAGCTCCACAAGCGAAGAGCCTCTGAACCATTGGGGGCTGCCTCTATCGTGTCACGGTTCGGCGCTCATAAGCCGCAATATAGTCGCTGGCAAACTAATGGCGCGGAAAAGCGGGGAACGTATCGGAGCTCAAGAGGTAGGAACGGTGAATGGAAGTGGGGTGGTGGAGTGGGAGCTGGCGATGGGGGGGGGGGGGGGGGGGGTGACGTGCTTACGAAGGGGGAATCAATTCGTGACGGAGAGACCGAGAACATGGCAGAGCTTCAAGATTAAGGCGTGGATCACCGGGAAGTGCTCTGTGGCGCGGCAGGAGTTTACACAGTCGGAAGGGGTGCAGAAAAAGAACAGCGTGTGGAGAAGGCGAGGGAAAGGCAACCCGGCGAGTTTGATTCTGAATCTTCGAGACGGCCGCGATGGGAGTGACGGTGTGGGTGACGGTAGCGGCAAGAGGGGAGGTAGGTCGGGCAGGATGGGGAGGGAGCGGTGCTGGAGCGTTGGGGAAAAAAGGTCACCGCCGATGAAGACCGGTGTTTTAGCTGGGGAGAAGGGGCGGCAGGCACATTCGAATCGTGTTCGAGAGGATAAGCCTTGGGGAGGTTGCGGCATCGGACCACCAAGAACGTTCGAGGCGGACTGGTTAACTGAAGGATGCGGACACGCTGGACTTCGTCTCATGGAAAAAGGCGAGTGGAAATGGGGAGGCAGAGCTGGTGAAATACTTGGTGCTATACACGTATGGGTTTTGTTTCTGAGCGGTAACCGAAGAAAATAGGCGAGGGCGTCGATTGAAACTGGTCGAAGTAAAAATCCATCTTAGGCAGTAGGTGGGCTATGTAGCTTGCAAGACCAAGTCCAGTGGGGGTCAAGGAGGCGCAGCAAGAGATTTAACGCGCGATTGAACGTAGCGGGAACTGCTGTAACAGCGAGTGAAGGGGCCTTGACCAGGGGATACCAGCGCTGACGGACGGCGGTAGCCAAGGGTGGGGAGGGTGGAGGGAAGGCTAACATGGGCCGGACTGGCGTTGGGGCACTTTTGCTGTTTCTGAAAGCGTGAGTTCGCGGAGAAAGACTGTGGTAGTCCACAACGCTTACTGCCCGTAGGGGGGGGAAAAGCATAAGTCTTCTGGAGGAGGGGAAGTGGCTGGAGGAAGGGAAGGAGGGAGAGGTAATTGGGGTGGATGCCGCTCTAAGATAGGTCGACCTTTACGGCTATAATGTTTCTTTTTCTTTACAACAGCTCTCAAACAGCTATCACGACACACCACAAGAAGATCTCGCACACCTCGCAAGGCCACACAACGACACGCCTAGCGCGCCCACCACCCGGGGCTGCAGCTCTAGCGGTGCCTCGGCTGTAGATCACACGGGCATCGAGCAGCAAAAGCGGATCCTTTTGTGGATGTGAACCCCAGGGACGAGCCGATCGATGTGGATGAAGATCTCAATCAAACCCAGGCTAGATGTGCAGTATTGGCTGTATACGTTGATGCGTTCTACGACAGAGGTAGCTCTTTTCCGCTAAAAACGATTTCTGAATGACGAGATTTCCTTACCCAAAATCGTCGCGATGCCAATCTTGTTTCGAAAAATGACATTTTTTGTATACTCGGGCCATGGGATTATTAATCGGGATGCAATTTCATTTTCGCTTTTGCTGAAGTCAGTTTTCGGGTGAGGTATGAAGCTCCTTAAGCGAGGAGCCTCAGAGAATTCAGGGCGAACCCCTATCGTAGAACACCTCCGTTTTTCACACTGAAGAGGGAGTGCTGTCGCACCTATGTATATACCGACGTTGAAGTTTCACGTGCATGGCGAGCAGTACAATCTACACCCTCGGACTTATCCCGGCGGGTGGGACTGTTCCTGCTGATGGTGGCACACGCACGTTTTGCCGGGAAAGAGCTCCGACAAGCTACTGTACGAACATGAGCTATGGTTATGGGACTCGCGAGGACTCGGTCATTTCAGCTCCCCGTACTCTTGGGGCTGAGTGCTTCGAAATGATCTGGACTCGGGAGTCAACTACTGAGTCTCGGTGACTACCACTTACTGGTACTCGGACGAACTTGGCAATTCTGCCTATTGACATGCCTGGTGCTTGCTATAAACAACATCGTGCGGGTGCGTGTGTGTCTTCACATCAAACTGTTCTTCCCACCGGTCGGCACCCAGCACACCCGGTATCAGCCTTGGTTCTTCATCCTACTGTAGCAGATCATACATCAACAGACTACAGGCAGCCTAGAGCAGACAGAAGGTAGAATACAGCAAGACAGCAAAACAACAGCGAGCAAGGAACAAGTGACGTCCGTCCGAATATTTTTTTCTCGTTTGTGATATTGGTTTTGGTTTCATTTTAGTACGGGATCCACGACATAATGGTGCAACCGGTACGGTGTTGCCTTTTCGTGTGTGCTGTTCATCAACAGCGCTATTCGGTGTGGCTGCCCCCCCCCCCCTCGTCCCTCCTTGTCACCACCCTTGGCGTCGTCTGCCGCGTGGTGAAGGCAACTCCGCTCCGTATCGACCCTGCGCCATCTCCATTTGAAAAAACCGCTGCTTCGACGTCCCCTCTGTACCCCTTCCCACATATAACCCTTCTTAGCCACCGTGGCGTCTCTACTCCGAACACCAAAGGGGAGCTCTTGAGGATACCGGTGTATGCTGAATAGTGAACGAAGTGCTCTACTAGTAATAGAATAGGAGCGCCTTTCTTCTTCGCTGTGCAAACACGTACACAGTACATGATATTGCCCCCCCTATGCATGCCTCTTTGTGTACAGTGCGAATCAGTATACCTGGCACGAACACTACGGTACACCCTCCTCTATCGCCATCTCAAGTGGTGCTATGTTGTTCCCCTTCGGTCGGCATGATATGCCAGAGGTTACGTGGTCCATATACGATGCCGAGCATATATAATGCACCTTGCGGTTGAGCCGTGGGTGCCTGCTTGCGCTGCCCTGCGTGCTGAAATAGAACTTCTCCATGGTTCATCAAACGACATTATTGCCTGGCGTGCGCGACTTGACCCTGCCCAAGTTGATGCTCACACCAAGATGGCTCCTGTTCTTGGTCTATCCACACGCCGTGGTGGCCACGGAGTATTTGGTGGGGTGCTTAGGTCAGGGAATTGGTCCTTTTGACGACGACAACGTAGCAGGTTGGGACGACCGTGGCGCGTGCGATGCTACAATCATCGGATGTGAAACCGACGCACCCAGCTATTCCTCCAGTACCTCCAGGAGCGCACTGTGGGCTTAAACTTCGGGTACCGATGGATCGAGTAGCTGTCCATGCGATTTTCTTCGACCCGTACACCTACGGTGGTACGAAGGACTACATGTTAGACGATGTATCGTTGTGTAATCGGATTCAGTGCTACATAGCTGCGCCGGAAGCGGCCGGGTACGACGTCAGGCCGTGCGTGGCGGCCGTCTTGGACACGGGCACGCTGACATGCGTAGACGATGCGAACGAGGAGCTTACAGTACCTCGATTCGAGTGCGAGGGTAACGGCGGGGTAGAACATCTTTCGTATACTATAGGGGTGTGCGATTGGGCCGGGGCGGCTCGTGAGGCGAAACAAATGTTTCCTGCTACGTCTGGATCGTCGTCGACCTCTGCGGACACATATACCTGTCTTGTAGGTTACTTGGTACTGGAAATTGACCCTTTTTAGAACGTCGACCGAGCCGGTTGGGACAGGTCTGGACCGTCTTCGACCTCTGCGGACACATCTACCTGTCTTGCAATAGGTTGCTTGGCATAGGAAATTGACCCCTTTGGCGACGTCAACCGAGCCGTTTGGGACAGCCGCGGCGCGTGCGATGCTACCACGATCGGCTGCGAAGTGAGCGCGATTGTCTATCCTTCGTATTCATCCCTATTACGGGGCACCAAATAAAATAGAACCTACGGTATAAAAAAAAACCTATATATTTCGCTATTTTTACTGCCAATATTTGGTCCTATTCTCAACGGAGCACGCTCAGGGGTTGTGATCTAAGTATGTAGTTCTATTCTACTATGGCCCCCCGTAATAGGTGCTTTGTGGGCTTTGAGGTCGGGTACTGGCAGATCGAGCGGCTGCACGTGAAATGTTTGCGACCCGTTCCTACACGGAAGCACCACGGATTACATGCCGGACGAGTGGCTGTAGCCTTGAATCCAATCCTTCCTTGCGGCAGGTGAATCATCCGGGTACAACGTCAGCCCGTGCGTGGCAGCCATTTTGGGTGAAAACAATCTCTAATGTGGGCCCTAACGGGATCCCGAAGGACAAAGGCGCCAGTTTTCGATTAATTGCAACGAAATGTCTTCTGCTGAAGAGGGCCAAGCCGTGAGGGGAAGAGGACTGGTGTGGGGAAGCAATGGTTGTGATGTGGGAACATGCCACGATAGGGGCCGCACCATTTTTTTATGAGAATCGTTGCTCGAGAAGCTCTACACCCCACCCAAACCTCACATTGAAAAAACAATGGAAGCGCATCCCGATGAGCCGTCCCCAACCTCCTGGGCGCCCACGTGACTCCCAATGGGCCCCCATATCCCACAGCACCTTACCGTAGGAAGTTCGGTTAGATTTTGGGATATTCCATGGGACCTCATGTGACTTCCCATTGGGGAAACAGATAGGGGACCCACGGAACGCTCCACGGAAAGTATCATGTGAATCGGCTATCCGATGTGTTGAACCATGGGATGTAGGTTTTCTCACGGGAAGTCGTGCGGAAACTCAAATGGGAATGTTGTAGGACCCAGTAATTACAACGCCATACCAGCTATGTCGGTTTCGCGTTGATGCCCTCGTGCCTGTCCGGGAAGCCGTGGAGAACGATGCCCGTGATGTACTTCTTCGTGAATGATCCCTCCGGCTCAGTCAGCTGGATACAGTGTTTGAACAGTTCATGCTAAGGACCCCTGTGTAACTAAGCACGTATTTTACACACGACCATTCTCATTCTAGCAGTAGCAGCAGCAGCAGCAGCAGCAGCAGCGGTGCAGCACCACTACTTTCGAACCCGACCGTCACGTGCTCACGTTTTGCGTTCGAGGAATACTCGGTTTTTAGAGTTTAATCGACACTGTGCAACAACAGTAGTACCCTGCCTCTGATACTCGTAGCTGTTATTCGCCGGGGCAGCACCCGATGATGATACTACTACTTGGTACTATAGCCCTGTGGAGAGTCGACATCGCTGTTGTTCTGAGAAGCAGTGCAGTCCGTTCACGATGTAGTCGCTCACAGACGATCTGTGCAGAAGCAGGCGCAACTAGCGGGAGCAGCTCGAGATGACGAAAGTCGTGGCAGCTCTATCGTGAAGCTCAACGTGGACGCAGGAGCCCGGGCCTTAGGTAACCGCATACTGCGTTACCGGTGCGCCTAATTATTCTGGGACTTCTCACTTGATAGTGGATACGCTGCACCTTACCCTCACGCCGACTTTGCTCGAATTGCGCGCCTAACCCCGCGTAAATTCGGTTTGTATGGGTTCTGCTTCATGAAACACGCGAACGGACGGCACATTCTGAAACCCCCGTGACATCTCACTACTGGGCTGTTCGCTCTACGAGAGCTATTGCACCCTGTTACTGACAGCGGCTAGATAGGCCGCTGACTACTATTACTGCTTTAGTGCATGACAACCCCTGATACACGTACCTTCGCGAAGGGTCAACGGGCTTTCCCTCCCAGGTCACAAGAGAATGATAACAAGAACAGCAAGTAATAATACAGCACAAAAGCCCCTTGCTGCTATTACTAATAGAAGCAGGCGTCTTCACAATTCTTCACTTACTTCCCTCTGATGCCGCGGCCCCCAATCTGTTTTCAGGTTCCTGTCGATTCAACATGCGTCCTCTCTTCTTTTAGGTCTGCCATACGGTCCCCATACAGCATACACTGACGGGTGCGAGCAACCACTACACGGAAAAAGCAGTCAGCGGCAGCTCCAGGCTCCTCGAGTGCCCTGTCGGTTGAGCTTCGTGTTGGTGTTTGCACCGACAGTGAGCCGCACCTGGGGTCGTGGCGCTACAGAACAACCAATGTCGGTGAGGGACACACACACACACATTGGTTGTTGAACCTCAGTCGTTTGACCGTTGATCACGGATCCCTTTGGAGACGGAGCACCGTTGTTCCCCACTACTACTAGCAGTAGAGGGCGCGAGGTTGGAACGATTCTAATAAGTCCAAGCGCTCTATCCTAGCGACAACGCGGTGGTCGCGTTGAACGAGGACCTTTGCCTTGGGTTGGATCGGCGACAAACCGCGCACATTTCATGCCTGGGAGGGTGCGTTTTTCATGCTTGCTTGCAGGAAGGCTTCTTTCGAAGGAATACAACAGTTGGCAGCTGTTAGACTATGGCAATATTTCGTGAGATGTACTATACACCAAGACCAGTCAACCACAGTTAGTTACGTTAAACTGTCGTTAAAAAACAAAACGTTACCGCTGAAACATCGTCGGCATCGACGGCACACACATCTATATATATATACCTGGTATCTATTATATGTGCTACATCTCGTGGTTCAACAGCGGTGTAGAGATACACTGGATATCCCGCCGCATCATCTGCCCATGCATCTACCCAGGAGGTGCACGTTTGTCCAGAACAACAGCGTTCGGGCGAGCGCGCAACCACACCGGTGTTGCCCGATATTTTTTCCCACTTTCAGTCTTTGTTCGGTTTCCGTGGCAGCAAGGGTACGCGCAACCACACCGGTGTTGTCCGATATTTTTTTTCCACTTTCAGTCTTTGTTCGGTTTCCGTGGCAGCAAGGGGTATAGAACAGATCCCGCCAATTATCGTGCATGCTGTACGATAGAACTCTCATATATCCTGTTGATTGATCTCTAAAGGTATGGACGCAGCTGGCACGGGAACGCGTGGTTGACTCTAGACAATAACACGGAACTCCCCTTGTATATTATATATCCGAGCTGCGGAGTGACAGCAGATGACGAAGCATGCACGTGATTATCCACCACTTTGCCTGCACAAAGCTTCTCCCGTTTGTCCCGCAGATTATCCGCCTAAATCTCCCGTTCTTAGAATCCCACATCAATACATAGAACTCCCTAATGTTAGATGGAACATCCCCGTCGTGTTTCTTGAGCACAATCAGTATCCCCGCGGCTCATTATACACGACCATACTTCAATATCCCCCGAGGTCGGTAACATGACAATGTACGACTTCGCTGGGTCGATATTATCTCTTCTTTATGACCAACTCATATGAAATTCAGAAACTCAAACATCCAATCCGTGACTCAAAAATCAAATTCTAGAATCAACACTCAAATCCTCAAACCAGTATTCAAATGCTCAAATCCACAGCCTCTCTCTCTGTTGCAAACATATACGAATATCAAAATCCAATACCAGGTAAAACGGCATTATTCTCGGATCCAGCCAGGTAAAACGGCATTTTCCGCGGAATTGATTCAAATATAGCAGTGTCTCTTCAGTCCTACCAACCTATCTCTCAATTTCCGAAGTACTATCCTAACCTTCCCTCGTCAGAAGATATTTTCGTATGGACCGCACACGCCCCCAGGCGCTTCCGAGTCTCGTTCCAGTCTCATCAAAAACCTAAATCACAAAATTCATCAGAAAAATACCACAGGAGTAGTCATGCCAATCAAAAATAAAAATCAAGCCAATAAATTTAATGCTAGAGATCGCGAGGAACCCCGTTCCTCCGGACAAGAGTCTCCCCTTATCCCCCACTCCCGCTATAGATACACAGATCGCGACGGTAATGCGAGATAACATAAATTTCCCCACTCGAAAATTATTTGACGTTGAGACCACTCGGAAAACACCAAAAACTTTCGAAATCCATGACCAGAAACAAAACGGTAATATCCTCGGAATTAGCCAAAAAAAGACGGCAGTATCTATCTTTGGATTTATAGTTCAAACACATTCTTCACTAAAAAAAACAAAAAAACACCCAGAAAAGAAGGCGTCAAATGTTCATCAGAAAATCCCGGTGGTAACGAAAAACGGTGTTGTTGAGCGGCTTTGTTAAGAAGTCTGCACGCTGCTCCTCCGACTCTATATGGGTACTGACAAACTCCCCCTTGAAAATAAGCTCTCGCAAAAAGTGGTGTCGAACGTCGATGTGCTTAGAATTCGACGTGCACACTGGGTTTTGTGCCAGGTGCCTTTCCCCCTTGTTATCCTCGAAAACAGCTCCCCAAACCCCGGCAAAAGGAAACTCCAAACGTAGCGCAAGAACATCCTTGATAGTGTCTGCTAGTGCTACATATTCAGCCTCAGTGGTCGAGGGCGCAACGCCTTTTCTACGTCCTAGAAAACCAGCACCCACACGCCCCAGCACACATGATAGCCCCACCTGAGACTGACCTCCCGTCGGTGGCTTTGTTGGCATAGTCCGCATCCGCAAACGCTACCCTAATCAAGCCCGCTACCCGTCTGAAACGTAATGCCGAAATCACTCGTAGAAAAAAAAATACTCTAAAATACCGACCGCTGTCTCCCAGTGTACTTCCCTCGGCCTATTCGTGTACCTCGCTACCGCCCTCACCGTGTTTGCAATATCCGGTCGTGTTTTGTTCGCAAGCCACATCAAGCACCCCACCAACTCGCGGAAGGGCCGATCACCCACGGGTTCATTCTCGTCGAACTCTTCGAGCTTCACACCAGTCGAAAGCGGATTATTCCTCCCAGAACTAACACCAAACCTCGCCGCGGTCTTTTCAGCGAACGCCTGCTGCGAAATCGTCAAAGTACCCGCATCCCAATCCCTCGAAAAACAACAACCAGCATACCACCGCAACTCGCCCAGATTGTTGATCGGAACAAGGCTGTTCAGGTATTCACGAAACTGATCGCATCTAGCCTTGAGTCCTACAGCAAAAATATCATCCACATGAACCACTGTTACTATGGAGACAGAACCCGACTCGACCAACCTCATGAAACACGCATCAGCGGGGCTCTGCTCAAATCCTAGGCTCTTCATGTGAGCGAGAAGGTGGTTGTGCCACGACATCAACGCTTGCTTCAAGCCTTAGAGACTGCGGTTCAACCTGACTACCTACCGGACATTTCGCCGCAGTCAGGGGGCAGTCGCATGAAAACATCCTCATCCAAACTCGACTGCACGAACGCTTGCTCAGCATCAAAATGACACAAATCCAAACCCAACTCGCGTGAAACAGCACCCAACAAACAAAAACAAGACGCTGCGCGGGTCGGAGCAAAAGTCTCAAAGAAATCAATACCCTCACGCTGCTTGAAACCTCGTGCCACCAACCTTGCTTTCGCCCGCACCACATCACCATCCTCGTTGGACATACAGGCGAACACCCATTTCGCCGACATGATGTTGAACCCCTCTGGTTGCTACGTCGCTCCAAACGTCCCCACGTCCGCCAGTCCATGATACTCCTTGTCCATCTCCTGCCCCCAGATGGTCCAATACTCGTCCACACACGCTTCAGCAGACGAGTTCGGCGTCGAAAGCTCGCTTGCCCGGCGTGTGGGAAGGGGAGGATTCTCGCGCGGTGGAGCTTGGTGGAAAAGTACATTGCCTATACCTTCCCGCGCTGCCATCAGCGACAGCAGCCCATGCCCCATAGCCTCGTGTTTCCGCGCGGTCTCCCCTCTTGTCCGCCCCCTCAGAACGTCGCCTTCCTCCGGGTGTCGTCCAGCTTCCCCCATGTCCGACCACCCTGCAGGCCGCCACCACCCTCCTGGTGTCGTGCAGTCTCCCTGATCCGCCCCTTCTACACGTCGCCACCGCCCTCTTGGTGTCGTGCAGTCTCCCCCACTGTCCGACCACCCTGTACACCGCCACCACTCTCCTGGTGTCGTGCAGTCTCCCCCCTGGTCCGCCCCCTCTGCACGTCGCCATTCTCCGGGTCCGGGATATAAGAACCCAGTTCCCGGGAAGCACGCTGCGTAAGCTGTGGCTGCGGTGACTGCTGCGGTGGCGACGGCGGTGATCTCGGCGGCGGCGGTGACGGTGGCAGTGGCGGCGGCGGTGACGATGACGGCGGCAGCGACGACGGCGGCGATAGCGGCGGTGATGACGGCGGTAGCGGCGGCAGCAGTGGGGATGGGGACGGTAATCCGGGCCATACGTCGGGGCCTCTCAAAGGCTCCGGCATACCCGGGGGCGGTGGTGACGGCAACGGCGGCGGCGGGGAGCTCTCTTCCTTCGAAGGCAGTAACCCCACAAACGGTTTCCTCGGGTGCTCCCAAGTGACGTCGCGGGAGAACGGCCTCCGGCCAGATGCCAGCCGAATCTTGCTGCAGTCAGCTGCGTGGTGGTTGCCGCCGTTGAGGTAGAAACAAGCCTCCCCCTTCGGCTCGGTCTCCAAGCTCCTCCTGGCGTGGTGGAAACTTGGCTTCAAAAACGGGAGCAGCCGCGCAAACGGTGTTCTCCCGTAGAATTTGCGGTACGGCGAGTGCATTTCCGGCTTGTCCCTCACCCTTGCTGTCATGTTGATGACGTCGCTCGCGTACACGCAGGACTCAGCCCAGAGGGGCTGCGTCGCCGGCATCCTTGCATCGCCGAACAGGCGGGGGGCCTCCCGGCGGGACGCCATTGCAAGCTCCAGCGTCATCGCAATCCGCCGCTCGACCACGTCGTCATGCTTTGGAGAATCGCCGGGCGTGTGCTCGCGGCGGATACCATGATGGTTGAGCAACTCCACGAACTCCGCCTTGGTGAACTCGATTCCGTTGTCCGAGCGAAGGCACTCCACGACGGACGGAACACCCTTGGCGTTGATGTCGGCCAGAGAACCAGCGAAGACCTTCGGGACGTCGGACTTCCGCTTCAAGAAATACGGCCATACCAGTCGCGAGTAGTCATCGACGATCATCATCATGTACTGCGCACCGCCAGCAGACGTCGACTGCTGTCCCTACAGATCCACGAACAGACGTCCCAGAGGCCTGGTGGAGCGGCACTCGGTGGTCCACGGCACCGCCATCTTCCTCCCCTTCGCCTCAGAACACCCAGCACACGAAACCAAGTCCCCAAAACCCTTAATGCCCATCTGGCGTGCCGTCGGACGGAGATTGTCAGCATGGGAGTGGGCAAAGGAAACGTGAAGGTCGTTAATATCAATCCTCCGCATTTTTCCAGGGGCCAAAACAGCGGCAGCAATCCGGGTCTCTACAGTCCGCGTGGCGTCTACGTATGAACCCGCGTCCCTACGCATGAAGGACAATTGCCCACCCAACATGTGAGCTCCCTGAGAATCCAGTGTCACCGGGCATTTCAGCATTACTGCGTGAAGCGAAGACAGGTTGAAGCGAACACCGGGCAGGTATGCTACGTCCAAAAGCCTATCTCGAACATCGCACTGAGAGCTGTGCATTACCATCGGAATCTGTTCAAAGTACTCGACCTTCAGTGACCTCGTGTCCCCGACGACCAAACTGCTCTTACCGGGGGGAGGGGGGAAAACAGCCTACCATGCCAAAGGGGTTACCAGTTCCGTGAAAGGTTGCTCCCGAATCCGCTACCCACTCTTCCCTCCAACTAGCCCAAAACAAAGCGTCGCTCAACGTACTCTTGCCTTGGTGCGCAAACTGCGCGGTGAGGAGGTGCGGGTCAAACGTAGGCGTAGGGTTGCCTTTGTTCGCAGGGCCAGGGAAAGGGAAAGCGCTCGAGGAGGGTTGTTGTGACGGGAAAGCTCCGGCTGAGGTATACCCACCACTGCCGTAGGGCGTCTCCTGCTGCCAGCCACCTCCGTAGTACATCTGTTGAGGGAGTTGAGGAGCAGCAGTACTCGGGATCGCGACGTTCATCTGCGGGGGGGCTACCGGGCAAGCTGTGACGTAGTGGCCCGGTTTGCCACACCGGAAGCAGACCCCCTTGCGCCTCGATCGCGTGTTGTTCGGCGGGAGACCCCAGCCTGCCGGAGTCATTACGGGCGGCGGGGGCATAGGAGGCATTGCCACTGGTGGTGGCTCGGTACGTACCCAACCCATGGGTGGGACCGCCTCACTAGTACCGAAGGGGTCGGGACCGTAGTCATCCCAACGGTACCTGCAGGCCACGGCGTCCCAACACCATTTGGGGCCGGTTATACCCCTCGGCGAAGCTCCTCCCCGGTTACCATCATGCTGGCGGAGACGATGCTGCTGCTGCTGCTGCTGCTGCTGATACTGCTGCTGATGATACTGCTGCAGTTGAGGCTGCTGCTGCTGGGGTTGTTGCTGCTGCTGCTGGGGCTGCTGCTGATACTCCTGCTGATATTGTTGCTGCTGCTGCTGCTGCTGCCCACCCTTGAACCTCTCGCCGCTCCTGTACCTCCTTTCCCTTCCTGAACCCGTACCTCCACCACCGGCAGGCTGCGCCCCTCCGGCAGGCTGCGCCCCTCCGGCGTACAAAGCATGCTGATCTACCACTCCCTGCACGCCCAACGCCTTGGAAACCATCTCCTTGTCTGCCCTATCGTTTGCATACGCGTCACGGATGATCTCATCGATCTCGGAACGGGGGATAGACGGGCGGGAAAGGATGGATTTACTATGCATCATGTACAAGGACAAGAGGTTAATCACTACATGGCGGTTCACTTCCTCCACACTCTCGCCGCAGCCTAGCATAGCCAGCTCATCCGCTGCCTTATCTACCCTACCTAGGAACAGCAGGTGGTTGTCGTCCTCGGCCATTCTGATGGTCTCGAACTCTCGCTGTAGCCTATACGTGGCAGCTGTCGTCCTTGGCAGGTAGTAGTCTTCCAGTTCTTTCCAAGCACCACTTGGCGACATTGCCTTCTTCTGCATCCTAAACTCCGCCGCCGCGTATCCAGTTATCGATTCCATCATCAATCCATAGACTAGTCGCGCATCCCTAATCTCTTGAGGAGAATGCCTGGATGATAGCTCCTCCTCCGACACCCTCACGTCACCAACCATAGCAGGGTTTGATGTGTTTAATAGATGAAGACACCCTAGGGATGACAGGTGCGCTTCGAACTTACTGCGCCACATACTAAAGTGGGCTTCTATGTTTTCGAACTTTGGGGGTCTCGACTGGGATAAGCTAGGGCGGTATAAAGAAGTACTTGGTGACATGCCTGAATGGGCTCCCAGCCCAGGTGTCGGCACCGTCGACGCTGCTTGTTCCCTCGCAGCTGCTTCTCCTCTCGCCCCCCCACCGCCCCCCCCCTTCGTTCCTTCTCGCGGCGCGTCCCTCTCGGCGCCCAGCCTCTGCTCCTCTATAATCCTTTCCAGGACCTCGATCTTCACTTGCATCTTCAGCAGCTTCTCACTTGCCACGCTCGCTTCCTGACTAGACATGCCATCCGAACCAGACATGTCGGAAGGTTCCCACCTCTCTAGGTAGGCCTTGGCTACGCTTGTCAATAGAAAATCACCGGTTCACTAGTGTGTTGTTTGATCTCTTAAGGTATAGACGAAGCTGGCACGGGAACGCGTGGTTGACTCCAGACAATATCACGGAACTCCTCTTGTATATTATATGTCCGAGCTGTCGAGTGACAGCAGATGGTGAAGCATGCCCGTGATTATCCACCACATTGCCGGCACAACAAAATACATAGGTTGTCCAGCTTGAAATAGAAGTTATTACACGTACGATTATGTCGTATAGTTGCGCCAGCATAATCCATAATCCATTACTGTAACTAAATCGTTAAAGGTACGAGTATATTGCGGTTTTCATTCGTATGTCGTGAACCCTACGGCGCGGTTCGGCGCGATCTTTCGACGCCGTAAAACCTTCGGTGCGATTTCCAAGAGCAAAAATCGTACGGTAAAAAAACGTGAATAACCACTGAAATCATCATTCATGACACCCTTCAAAACTAGCTGCTGAGCCTAACCCCAACCCACACCCAGGTAATTATTTTTCATACGTAACGTATGGTCTTATGAAGGTCTTAATTTAGGCCGTAAGTTCTCAAATTACAGAGACTGTCGTCCTTTTTTCCGAAACAAGCGCGGCAGGCAATCAACTCGGCAACTTAGCAACCAGTACAGATTTTACGAGCTGGGCCAGCCAAGGTGTTGACTTTTTGTTTGATCGCCCCCGCTCAATATTGCATATTGGGATGTGTTTTTTTTACACCGCTTTGATCATGCACCAACCAACACACGGAAAACTCACCTTTTTATTTTTTTAGATTTGTTCGAAGGATATGACCGATACAACGATCCGAAAAAATACAACAACGGCCATAACTTGTTGTTGTCTGGAATAAACAAAAACAAAAAAGGCGTGTTTTCTGTTTGTTTTTGCACATACATGCGGTTCCAATTTGAGGTTCATTTTTTGAACCGAAACTCGCAAAATTGAGCGGGGCATCGCAGAAAAACCCACATTTCTCGTAGTTACTTGTTTTCTGTACGAAAATCGCATTTTGGCAAAATTTAAATATCTCTTGATGGGTGGCGAATTGGGCAATGAAAGTAATATCGATGTTCTCCTAGGGTCTTCAGCTACGCCTCCACCTATTTTCGCCTCGATCGGGAATGACAGTTTTGTTGCGAAATTTGTGTTGATTTTTTTTCGTTTTTGAGTATCCGCCGATAACTCGTCGAGACCGAGTCAAAAAATAAAAACGTCTTGATTTTAATATATATATATTTTCTGCGCGTGTACAGCAGTGTCAGGGTCAGTGCCTCCAAATTTCAAGTCAAAATTCGCAGTGGTTCACGAGATACGACCTTAGGATGGTTTATCCATTTTTTTGGGGGGCCCAGCTCGTAGCACGAAATTACTTCGTTGGTATTGGAGGAGAGGCAGGGGTTGAATATGATCGGAAGAGGAAATGGGAGCCCAAGCTGAGCGGCAGCGCCCCATCAACGGGAGCAACGTTAGTACATGACAATGTTGTGCCAGCCGCGATCAGGGAGGAGATAAATGTTATGTCGATCAGGTCTCTAGCCACGGGTACGTGAGAGGCCCAGTTATATTTTTTCCCCATCAACAACAACATAAAACGGTCTGACGCACTTGACAAGGTAAGACGTAAGTTTTTTGCCGACGTACCTTGCTGCCAGTAGACCTGTGGAAGTGCTCGACAACCTTCTTGCACATCGAAAAGGTCGCGAGCGTCGGTGTTCTTCGAGGCGCCGCGTGAGTTGGCCATGCCGGTGCCGTCGATGGGTGACACGGTTGAGCATGTATGTGAGGAAAGCACCACTCGCGCTTGAATGACGCCCGACTGCACAGTCGAGATATCGGACCCAGCGTCAGTCACGGCGCCGGCGATGCCCTTCTCCCGTGCACCATGCTGGGCCAGCACTTGCCGAAGCCACTTCATCACCATTTCGCCGGTTATCTTGCCGAGAGACGGGTCTGGCCTGAAAAGCTTCACCACCAGCAAGTACGTCCTCAATATCATGTTCCGATCCATGTAGAAGACACGGACACCTGCGGACATTCCATACGAAGGCGAGTCACGTCGCGTTACTGAAGATCCCGACGTCAATTTATAGGGTTTGCTCAAGGCTTTCGAACAAGTAGACTAGAGGGCGTGGCTTTGTTCAAGGCCGTTCAAAACGTAAACGAACAGACTCACCGATAAACTTCTCTCCTGACACTTTGTTCTGCCACAGGTCGCAGTTAATGAAGACAATAGGAATGAGGGCAGCACGGATCTCCGCCTGCAGAGTGGCGTTGAACTTCTTTGCCGTGGCGGCGTAAAGCTCGACGATCATCCTCTTAGACCTGCGACGTCGCGAGCAGTGGTGTATGTACAGGTTGTCACCAATAGCAGTAGGTTGCGCGCACGTCGAATGCTTTTCAACAACACAGATTCGGCAGAAGAAGTCCAACAACGAATGCTGGGTACTTGACTTTAATGTTTGACTCTATTGACAGGCACGTGCCTTGGGGGGGGGGGGGGGCGTTGTCGTGCATGGCAGAAGTGATCGATTGACCATCAGGCTTTTTACCCCTAGAATGGCCAAGCAAGGCAGGAGGGACAACACAAGTGTATTTATTTCCTGTTTTTCTGTCGTGGAAAACATGCTCGTACGTATCCATTACGGTCACAATGCCCGACGGAGGGGGGGGGGGGGGGCATGACACACGTGTGTCATACAGAGAGGACGACAGCGCACACACAAGTATCGCGTGCGGTAAATAACTCATCGGCGGCTTTTTCCCTGCCGTAACAATAGCAGCCACAGGTGTCGATCATCGCATCCTCTCGAGCGTACTATGAATAGATGGTGCAAGAGTTGTTGGGGATGTATACCCTTCTGTTCTTTGGACACAACACATTGCTATCATTCAAAGTGTTCATTAGAACAATGGGGTTGAGGATATAGGTACTGAGTGATAGGGTCAAGCACTACTCAAGTGTATACCATGTTGGTACAATCCAACGTAGAAGAATACCGGTACAAACCTATTTAACTGAACAAAAGGTACCGATGGGCACGCTCGAAACCCTACTGGGCTGGGATATGTATTGATCGATGACCTTGACAACAAATTAAATGGGGCAAAAGGTATTGATCGATGCCGTAAATAGATTGCAGCAGCAATGGGCACTGACATGCGGAGACCTATTAAAACGTGCAATAAGTGTCGCCCGATATCATTGCGCACCTATCGCTTGCAACTTACAACAATAGGGAGTGGATCGGCAACATAATAAGGGGAGTGGATCGGCAACATAAGGGAGTCGATCGGTATCAACAGACACCTATCCATTGCAGCAATAGGTATCACGACACGTATTGATCTGGATCAATACACACATATCGCTCGCAGCAACGGCTAAATACATCGGTCCTTATCAATACGCACCTATCGCTTGAAGCAACAGGTACGCTTGAAGCACTAGGTATCGGCCTGGTTCAATAAACACTCATCGCTTGCAGCGATCGGTATTCGATCGCCGTCAATAGAAACCTATCGCTCTCAGCAATACGTATCGGTCAGTATCAATAGACACCTACCTATCGCTTGCAACAATAGGTGTCGGTCGGTATCAATAGGCACCTATCGCTTGCCCCAGTAGGTATCGGCCGGTATCAATCGACGCCTATCGCTTGCATCAGCTGGTATCGGTCGGTATCAATAGATAGATAACTATCGGTTTCAGCAATAAATAATAGGTATCGTTTGAGTGGGATATCAAGGTATTGTTAGAGCGATAGCCTGTTTGTTGCGAAAAACTTGCATACCCTATTGGTGCCCAAGATAACTTTCGATAGGCACTTTTACAATCCTATCGGTCGCACAGCAGTATCCTATTGCGCTGACTTCCCTATCCTTACGGGGGCTTACAACGCCTATCGATATGCTCTGAAACCGACCGATTATGGCCCGCAGTAGGTATCGATACCAATTTTTTTCTACCCATTGGACATCCAATAGCCTATTATTTAACAGGGTATTATCCAGGGTAAAAGAGGTATTTGAAACACATACCAGGTACGTAATAACATCCACACTCACGGCTCTATTGTGAAGGCCATCCACCTGGAACTTGCTGGGGAGGCGTTCTACGATAGAAGTTCCCCCTGAATTTTCTGAGGCTCCTCACTTTGAAGGAGCTCCATCCCTCACCCGAAAACTGACTTCATTCAGCAAAAATCAAATTTCATCGCGGCGAATAATCCCATGGCCCGAGTCTACAAAACATTTTTTCTCGAAGTCAAGATTGACATTCGGACGATGTGGGGTCGAGGAATCCCGTCTTTCGGAAACAAAATAGCGGAAATGTGCTACCTCTATCGTAGAACGGGTCTGGGGCACGAACAATCAAACTCTTCACGAACTGCAGTTGGTGGTACCGGTTCGGGTTGTCTCTGAACACCTGGCTTTCCAGGACTGCATCTTTCTCCTCCAGCGCTTGTTGTTTCCAGCGTTTGTTCAACAATGCAGTACAACACCCGGCCAGGCGATTTCTCTGTTGATCACTGCCCCCATCCACCAGGCGATGCAGAGCGAGGCAACGCCACCACTAATGTACTTGACGGTGACACACCACCACCACCCCGTGTTTTTCTCGCAGGGGGGCAGAAACTTAAAAAAAACACAAGATCGGGATGTAGTAGGTACAAAATACTACTATTAATACCAAGTCAACGTTCGTTTTGTATGGGGCTACCAAAAGAAAGAGCAGTCTGATATGTGTGTGTGTTCTTTAACATTAAACCGTTCTTTCTACCCGTCGACATCCAGCACAACCGGTGTCCGTGCCGATTCTTCAATCCTAGACGAGATACAAGTTCTGTGGTCACAAAGCTACGCCAGAGATATACTACGTTGCCACGTACCAGGTATGCCGTCAGCACAGCAGCAGTGGGCAATGCAGTGCCATGCCATCATACTAGATATGACATATACCAGGTAACTATTTACATTATTAGCCTTACATAACAGTATAACCGAACGCCGCACAAGATAAAATCCGCAACACACGTAGACGCAACACACAAGAACAACCACATAGGCGCGAAACTCACCGCTTGGTGCCCGCAGCTGCGACGGCACCCTGGATGTTATGCGCATCTGATAAGTGAGTGCTGCGCTGCCCCTGTTGTTGAGTCTGAGTGAATGCTCAGCATGTTTCTCTGGCATCGGCATTCGTTGCTTGCCGGGCACGCCCACTTCTATTTCCTCTTGCCTGCCGGGACGCGCTCGCCGCTTGGCGGAATAAACTTCAGCCTCACGCCGTAGAAGGCCGTGATACTGTGCTTCTTGCGTTTGGTGCCGATCGCAGCCATTGTGTAGCCCGGGAGGGCGGCGTAAGTTCGTACGGCCTCTCGTACGGCTTCCAGGACGTGATCTGGGAAAACCAGACCCGACACCTGTGCAGCCAGGTTGGGGTGCTCCCTGTGGCATCAAAGCATCTGCTGTTATTGGTCGTCACCCTCCAAGAGATCGGATATTTGAAGCAGTCCGCTTGCAGGTGGTGTAGATGGCAGTGCTGCTGACCCGCTGCCTTCGACGAGCGCATCACCACCACTACTACTACTCATCGCACGGTGGTTGAGCTGTGATATATATGTGCTCCGGGTGTGTCTAGTTGTGTTGCTGAGGGGGAAGATCCTTCGTCATGTCTCACGTCTCTCTTGGTGCTTGTCGGTCAACGACCACAAATTTATGTACCTGGTATGGTTTTTCCGCGCTCTTGACGTATCCTCTGCTATACGACAGCATAATAATCGTTTCTCCCGTCTCTCCGTCCTCCAACGACATTCATATTATACGATCCCCCGCGACGGACGAATACCGTTAGACAGATAGACACCGCCGTAAGATATCAGACATTGTGTGTGATGTTCTTCACATCAAACCGTTCTTTATACCCGTCGACATCCAGCACAACCAATGCCCGTGCCGATTCGTCAATCCTAAAAGAGATACATTTTTATTTTTTCTACATCACTTTTACTTTCCAGCCTAGCTCGTGGGAGGTTTTACCCTCGGCGATCTTCTGGACAAGCCGTGGTCACAGGTAGGTGCCGTCCCTTCTCCCCCCCGGTACGTGCCTTTATTGTTTGTCGCGCATAGGGTTCAGCATTCCCACTGGTCGTCGATTTTCATCGAATGTTGCTATCTCACGCTCTCGCACTTTCCGCTATTCAATTTCATTGTTGCAAGTGGTCACAAAGCTACGCCACAGAGATGCGTTGCCACGTACCAGGTACCCCTGGTATGCAGTAAGCACATCAGTAGACGGCGATGCAGTGCCATGATCGTACCTGATACGACAGGCATGACAAACAAATTCTACGAAATAGACAAACGAAAGAAAAAAAGAGAAAAAACAAAAATCAATGAAGAAACTTAGGTGAAGAGAGACAAAAAAAAGGAAGAAACAATTTCGGGAAAGTTATGAGTGATCCATGTTGAAGATCATGCTGCACATTGTCAGATGGCAAGAGGAATACTAATAGAAGAAACAAACTGTCGCCCCCCCCCGCCGCCCCGCGCAGGGGATGTGGCAGATGTGATATGAATCGAGTGCTCATGGGTTATAGATATAGATAATATAGTCGGCAGTTTCGTAGCCCGAGGAATACGAGAATAATCCAAAGAATGGATTAACCCGGCGGATATTCCGGTAGTTGAGAGTAACCGTCTTTCAGGAATGTTCTCTCGGGCGGATAGCCCGTTAGACAAGAGTAATGTTCCTTAACGCAGATAGGACCATAAAGTGAGAAGTTCTTATATTAGCAGAAGAACAATCGGTAGCCCTAGGAAAGTTATTTAGGAGTACGTTAGATAAGAGGAGTTTAGGAGAGCTCGTAGCGTGGGGTGGGACGAGTATATCTGAGCGTCGAGTCCCACCCCCCTACCTCTCACTTCTCTACCAGAGCACCTCCTCAGCTCTAGTCATCAATAAAGAAGATCTATCTAAGAAGAAGCGAAGCACTGCTTCCCAGCTGCCAGAAAACACCTGCGTCCCTTACCCTTACCCTTACCTCGGCCATATCTATCACACAGACCCTTGAAAATAACGAGCTGGAAAAAGCTGGAGAAGAAGGAAAAAACACCACCTGGTACATACTTGACTTGTTCTAATTTTTGTGATGTGACTAGAATATTATTATAGATACCACTGCCACTCACTGCTGCAGTAATATTATATATAGCAAGAACACACACACTGCTGCAGTAATTTTAAAAGCTTTTTTAGGCCTTTTCAATGTTTTTTTCTTTATTATCCCGAAATATATTCTATCGACAACCACACAGAGATCATGTGCATCTTAACTCTTTTGGAACGGCAGTCAGTCCCGTTTTGGGGACAAACCACTCAATTTTCAAGTAGTTTGTCCCCAAAACGGGACTGCGGTTCTAAAGGGGGTTAATAATGCATTATTAGACGACGCGATGCCGTGACATCGTCCCGGGTACGACAGGAACGATATGACATACGTACGCCATTAACCCTTTTAGCACCGCAGTCCCGTTTTTGGGGACAAACCAGTCAAATTCCAAGTAGTTTGTCCCCAAAACGGGACTGCGGTTCTAAAGGGGGTTAATAATGCATTATTAGACGACGCGATGCCGTGACATCGTCCCGGGTACGACAGGAACGATATGACATACGTACGCCATTAACCCTTTTTGCACCGCAGTCCCGTTTTTGGGGACAAACCAGTCAAATTCCAAGTAGTTTGTCCCCAAAACGGGACGGCGGTCCTAAAAGGGTTAACCTAAGTAACTACTAAACAGAGAGAGAATACCAAAGAAACAATGAAAAAGAAAAGAAAAGACGGAAAGCAGTTTTAACAGTAGTACGAACGTACAGCAGTAGTAGTAGTAGGTACCGGGTATCTGTGTTAGGCCCATTGCCTTGAAATTTAGGCCCTTCCTTGCCTTGAAATTTAGGAGGGGCGCTGCTCTGCAACACTGACCGCTTTTCTTGAAAGTGATACTATTATAGTGTTGGCACAACTGCCAAGGGAAGGGGTGGGTCGAGTGCTGGGGCAGACAACCGTCGTCCATATTTTCTGCGCGACACCTTTCGACGGACTTGCTTTATTTAGACCACTGCTTTTTCTATACTACTGTTGTGTGTGTTAGGATATTTCGGAGTTTTTTTTTTTTTGTTCACAGGAGCAGTACGTAGCACCGGTAAGTACATACGAGTACCAAGTATTTAGCAGAAAGCATGCACCTCCTACTCGCGATCACAGCATGGATAACAGTACAGGCGACCTAAGCAGAAACAAGGGGTGCCGTGGCTTATAGAGAAGTAGCGCCGTTGAGGGGGGAAGTAATCGAGGAGGAGGTAAGGCTACAGAGAGAGCGAGGCGGCAGGGACTCTCTCCTAGACACTACTGATAGCAGTGTAGACTAGCAACACCGCTCGACCTTCTGCGCGTTGAAACATACGTGTAGCAGTTATAAACCAGCCATTTCGATGGACAGCGGGTTTTTGGTGGATGCTTCTTCGGGAGTGCTTGGGGGGGGGGACTGGGCCCTTGCGGTCGGAGGTGGCACGGTCAGGGGCAATAACAGTGTGTGGGGGGAAGGGTTGGAGAATAAGGTAGAAGAGTCGCAGGAAGAGCGAGACGGCAGAGACTCTCTCCTAGGCACTACCTATAGCAGTGTAGACCAGCAACAACACCGCACGACCTTCTGCGCTTTGAAACATGCGCGTAGCAGTAATAAACCAGCCATTTTGATGGACAGCGAGTTTTTGGTAGATAGATGCTTCTTCGGGGGTGCTTAATTAAGGAGGGAAGTGGTCGTTTTTTGGTGGACGAGATGGAGGGATGTGGATTGTAGTAGTATTCATGTGCGTCAAATCAGTTTTGGTTTGTCGTGGGATACTGCCGCGCTTTTGTTCTGGAGAGTTCTTCACTTACTTTCTGTAAGTCGTTTATTAGAACAACACTACACATTGATTGTCGGATGGCAAGCATAATAATAATAATATAAAAACAGAACAAACAGAAGAATGAAACGAATGAAGAGAAAGGGAAACTAGCGAAGCGATCAAATTGCAGGTGGATATAATCATTGAGTGTTTGAGAGCCAAAGCTCGGACGGAAACAATACTCTGAGCCCGAGCCAAACATTATCAGCAGGCACCAGGACGAAAGAAAGGGAGACACTAAACCAAAACTGGCTAATTCTTGTAAAACGGAGCAAAGGACTGCCGATAGTTTTTGTCAAAATCACCATATATTATACACGATGGTGAAAAGGTCTATGCACTACACCCATCGCACAGAACAACAGCAGAATAATACAGAAACTGGCGATATCTACTGCCGAAAAGCCAAAATAGGCTAAAAGGCATACGGATATCGATGCCTATATCGTCCGAACAATGGGATGGTGAACTGTCCTCATATCGTTACCTATCGCCATGAGCAATAATAATAGAACGCGGAAAATACCTATCGATGCCTATCGTCCTGAACAATAGGATAGTGTCAAAACCTATCGATACCTACCTACCGTCCTGATCAATAGGACAGGATCAATACCTATCGTCTCGGACAATAAGAAAGGATCAATAATACCTATCGATACCTACCGTCCTGATCAATAGGACAGGGTCAATACCTATCGTCTCGGGACAATAAGAAAGGATCAATACCTATCGATGCATATCGTCCTGAACAATAGGACAGGGTCAATACCTATCGATGCCTATCGTGCCGAACGATAGGATAGGACCAATACCTACCGATACCTATCGACCCGAACAATAGGATACAACCAATAATACCTATCGATACCTATGGACCCGAACAATAAGATAGTGTCAAAACCTATCGACGCCTATAGTCCTGAGCAATAGGATAGTGCCAACACCAATCGATGCCTATCGCTCTAAACAATAGGGTAGTGCCAATACCTATCGATGCCTATATCGTCCTGAGCAAAAGGTTGGCGCCAATATCTACCGATAGCTATCGTCATGGTCA